>PVIR01008404.1:0-47253 GCA_004026965.1 Petromus typicus
GGGTCCTTGAGCTTGCAAGACAGGTGCCCGAACCACTGAGCTAACTCCCCGGCCCGGCTTTCTTCCTTTTATAGGGAATGATAACCACAGTTTCTGCTGCCACAGAGTCCTGGAGCTAAATATTGCAGGCAGGCCCACACCTCCCTTTAGTCAGTTAGAGGTACAACTCAATTTGTGCAATAAATAATCAAGCATTTACAGGTTTTATTAATTTGGAAAGGTCATTAGAGATAACAGCTTCTCTGAGAATGAATAAATAACATGGATTTTTTTTTTTTTTTTAAGTGTCCTGGAGTTTTTTTCCTTTGGTTGTACATTACATCTCAAAATAAATAAATAAATAAATAAATAAAAAATTACTAGTAAAACAAGAAAAACTCCAGGCTTGGGAGATAAGAGGAACCCTAGAGAGGACCTGGATAAGCTTCATTCCTCTGTCTTCTCATTTGCAAAATGGAGGCATGATTGGAAAGTCTTTTCAACTCAAAGAATCACAAAATTATGGCTCGAAGTGAGAACCTGGAGCAGTGAGCAAACTTTGAAGGTAACAGTGACTCTTCCACCATTTTACTTAGTGTGGGGCACCGTTAAGTCTCCAGGTAGATAAGAATCTCATCACGCCCTGCAGCCAGGACAAAATTCTCCATCATTTCAGATTCTGAGGTGGGCATTTGCAAACACATGACCCAGCTTGTCTGACACATTAAGGAACACTCAGGGCTAAAGATTTGTTTTCTTAAATCTCCAGGAATGGCTGGAAATGGGCCAAAGGGCATCATCTAGGCTCTGTCTCCACAGCCCTTGGCTCTGTGACCAATGGTGCCGCCGTCAAGGGTCCATCACCTTAGGGCTGATGCTCCTATTTCATATAGACACATGAGATTAAATGGAAGCCACGTTCAAGGGGCAGAGCCTCCTGCTCCAGCCTGCTGCCTTTGGGAGAGTGTTAGCCCTTGACCAGACTGTGCTGCCAGCGAAGGCTCTTCTGACACCCCTCAAGTTTCCTGGTCATCACCCCCTCCTCTTTCTGCTTTTGGGTACAGATAAAAAACGGTGTCAGCAAACACATATGTCCTTATCTCTGGCTCATTTTTGATTTTCAGTAGTAATTAGAAGACCATGTGTGAATTAAAACTATATGAATGATATCAACACTTATATTTGTATTAAATATCATTAATTCATAATAAGATTTTATGATTAACTACTTTTCTAAACACCTCTCAGGCAGATAGGTTAGCTTCAGTCCATTACTTGAGTGCTGCTACATCTCAGGTCTTTGCAACCTGGCAGTGATATAGGCACAGGAAGGTGTGATTCCCATGTGCAAACTCCCCCAGGGGGTGGCTCAGAGCAGGAACAGGCAGGCACAGAGCTGCTGAGCCACCCACACAAAATCATCTAGGTAGCAGGTGCCAGAGTAGCATCAGATCACATCTTCAGAATCATTGGCCATTTCCAAGTATACCTGATTGTCTGTGAGCACAGGGAGAAATCTAGCCTGTGCAGTGTCATCCAGAAGGACCTTATGTCTAGGGTGTCAGGGAAGGTTTGGCCAGGGCTATGCACAATGCAGAAACCACTGCAGATGCAGCCTGGGCTCTGGCCTTTTTGCCATTACTGACGACTTCCTCTCAGCAGCCTGAATAGAGAAGCTGCTTTGAAAGCTGATGCAAATTCATGACATCTCTTTTTTTCTTTTAATCTGCACTAACCTTTCTCTTTGAGGAACTGGCAGAGCACTTACAATCAGCATGTGACACAAAATTGGTATTGTTCTCAGAGTCACTATAGGATTTTAGGGAAAGAAAAAGTTCTATCCTTGGAGAAACCCACAAATCTCTCACTGACAGGCAACAGCACCCAAGCCTCTGAGCGAGGGCAAATGCCCCAAGCCACACCCACTGAAGACAAGACCAGACCTCTGGTTCCCACATCCCAGCCCAGCGCCTGCATGAGGGAGGTTAAGTTCAGGCTGTGTCCTGCGGGCCTTTCCCATGGCCCATGGGAGATGCCGAGAAGGCCTCAGTGCCTGGGACCAGAGCTCTCTGATTCTGAGTGGCTGGCATAAACAGACACACCCCTAGGAAAAAGTGTGGGGGGTGTTGGCTGCAAGAGGTCCTTTCAGACAGTGGCCAGATGATGGTCGCTGCAGCGAGTTCTGCAGTTCCCAGGAGGCTGTAGCGCCTAATGAACTGGAACGAGACCAGCCCTCCTCTTGGGCAAGTGACTTAACCTCTCTCTGCATCAGATTTCCACCAGGTAAATGGGTATGCAAATGGACCAACATCCTACCTTAATCCTAAATGAGGATTAAATGAGAAAATGGAGAGAAACCTTTGGCACAGGGCCCCTGGTGAGGTCAGCAGGCTGGATTTCCCCTATGAAGTCAGCTCCATGAGAGTGGCATGCTGAGCACTCTTAGTGAAGCACCAGTCCATACTGGGAACTGACTGCATCTGCAGACAGTACTTCCAGTCTGTGGCAGCCCAGCATGCTGGTGAAAAGAAGTTGGCATGGCAAGCAATCACTGCTTCTGGCCTGGTCTTGGGGATGGTCACAGGGGTCTCTGCTGACAGGAGGAAGGAGTGCTTCACCCAGAATCCTCTAGAAGATACACTGCATGGGTTGTAGTTTGATTTCTTTCTAATAGGACAATTAGCTATGCTGAGAATAAAAAACAGGACAACCACTTTGGAAGACAGTTTGAGTTTCTTACAAGAACACATGCAGGTTTACCATCAGTGTGAGCTGAGAACTTGTGTCTACATAAAAACCTACACAAAGACATTTATAGAGCTTTTCTTTGTAATTGCCAAGGACTGGAAGAACCAACATGTCTTTCAGCAGGGGAATGGATTCAGGCAATGGAACACCATTCAGTGATAAAAGGAACTGAGCTATCAACTGGCAAGAAGACACGGAGAAACCTTAGGCCCACATTGTTCAGAAAGAAACTTGTCTGAAAAGGCTACATACTCAGTGATTCCAACTATGTGACAGTCTAGAAAGGATAAAGCTATGCATAAAATCAGGGTTTGGGGAACACTGAATAAATGGAGTAAAGGAATTTTAGGGTGCAGTGAAACTATTCTGGTAAGTACATGCTCTTGTACATTTTGCAAAACCAACAGAATATACCATAAAAGAATGACCTTAATGTAAACTATGAACCTCAGTTAATAATGATTAATCAGTATTAGTTCATCCACTATAACAAAAGGCCAATACAAATTGTTAGAAATCTGGAGAACAGGAGGAGGGGTAAGGACAGAGAGGTACTGCAATTCTCCTGGTACTCTGCTCAATTCTACGGAAGCCTAAACTGTCTCCCCACAGGCTCACTTTGCCCAGATTTAGTGAATTTGTCAATAAATAATGAAGTGGGATCTAACCTATTCCACTTAGCCTACTGAGGCTCGTGGACAGTTTGATACAGTTTTATTCAGCAAGAAAGGGTGTGTGTGTGTGTGTGTATGTGTCCTGAAATTTGGTCTTCTAAGGCAACAGAATCCTCCTTCAGTCATTGCTTTGGGGTAATGGCCCCTTAGAAGTCTGAGTTTTAGTGACCTTGGCCTAGAATCTTAAAATAGCCCTGAGAAAGAGGGAAGGCTGAGCCCAGAGCCAAGGCCAACAGGGGAGCCTGGGCCAGGGGAGGGGTGGGTAAGCTGCCCAAGGAACAAAGGCCTAATCTCCCTGCTCTGGCTGCCCTGCCTGGCTCTCTGCTCAGTCACGCATATTTATTTTTTCTGGCCATTGGGAGGTGTTCCCGGGATCGACAAATGTGAGCAGACAGCAGCAGGGCCAGCCTAGCACGACTGAGATAAAGCAAGGCCACCCAAACCCATGTCATGGCCACTGGGTGGGTAAGGGATATTCAGTGTACTACTGAATAACAGTTTAAATGTGTGAAAATGGAGAATCATAAATTCTAGCCCAACTGGGGAGAATTAGTGAATTTGTCAGAACTTGTCTCAAAATAAAATTTAAAAGAAGCTGGGCTGGGCTGGGCTGTTGCTTGATGTGAAGAGCCTTTCTAGGTTCAATCTTCAGTATAAAAACAAAAGCTAGGGGATTAAAAGCAGCATTATATGGGAACAGACCTGAGGACCAATGGAATAGACTGGAACATATAGAAACAACTCCAGACATATTTGATAAAGGAACCTAACACCCTCTATGGAAGAAAGCCTCTTTAACAAATAATGCTGGGAAAATTGGGTTTCAACTTGCCAAAGATTAAAGCTAGACCTACATCTTTCACCATGCTCTAAACTAAAATCAAAGTGGATCAAAGATCTAAATATTAAAACAGAAACACTAAACTTGCTGGAAGATAAATTAGGTAGAACTCTTAAAGACACTGGTGTAGTAAAAGACTTTATGAACAAAACCTCAGTAGCCTGTGAATTAGCACAAAGAATCATCAGCTGGAATCTCATCTTATTAAAAGGCTTCTGCACAGCAAGAGAAACCACCAACAGAGTAAAAAGACAATCTACAGTGTGAGGGAAAAATTTACTAGATGTTCCTCAGACAAAGGATTACTATCTAGACTATATAAAGAACTTAAAATATCAGACCGTCCCACAAATTTAAAGACCGAATTCAAAAATGAGCATCTAAAATGAACAGACATTTCTCATATGAAGAAATAGAAGCAGAAAATAAACATATGGGATATGTGTCCCACTTCATAAACATATGAAGTCCTATGTGTGTGGGCCTGGCTGCCACTCAATAGCACTCCAGTCCTTAGCTGTCGCACCACCAGTATGGGAGGAGAAGCTTACAGAGACTCCATCTACTTGTCTGCCCATTCTGGGTAAGCACTACTGTTGCACAGGCAGGTCTCTGGCATGCAGGTCTGGCTTACCTTTCCATGGGGTGTGGGAGAAGGAACCTGTAGAAATTCCATCTTCGTGTGTGTGTATGTGTGTGTGTGTGTGTGTGTGTGTGTGTGTGTGTTTATACTAATGCTTGGGCCCTGATCTCTCCTTGGACCAGCATGTGGGTAGGAGCCACCAGAGACTCCATCTATTTGTCTGTGCACACTGAATAACTGCAGCAGCAATGCTGGGCCCTAGGCAGAGGCCTTTGGTGCATGACTCTGCCCTGTTTACTAGATGGTAAAAATACCCACTAGAAGAGTGAAGAAATACAGTCATTGGTGAATTGGTGGAGTTGATCCCACTGACAAGACCCTGGACTCTTGCAAAGTTCAAGCCTGCAAGAGTTCACTGGGCTCAGTTCATTCATTAAAGGCAGAACCTAGACAAGAGATGATGGCTGTTTCCTTGTGACTAATCAACTCCAATCTGTGTGCTATTGCCCATATTATCTACAGGAGACAGCAGATCTACAGTATGAATGGCCCTTTTGGTAGTGTTTTTGTTTTTATTTTTGTTTTTTCTTTAAGTACTGTTCTTCTTTTTCTTTTTTCTGAACTCTCTTTCATTTTTCATTTCTCTACTCTCTTGTTGCTGTGTCTGTCCAATTTCAGGTTTTTTCTTCTCTTAACTGCTTTTATTTTTACAGGAGAAGGAAAGTAGCTACCCCTATTCCTCTTGTGTTCTTTCATTCTCTCCTGTCCTTCAGCCAGAATCACTTCCAGAAGTTAATGCATTTCAGTCTTCCCTACTGTTTCTTTCTTCTGTACTAACATAGGAGAGTGAATAAAATGTCTAGTGGTTCTGCTGCTGTTAGTCTCTCCTGTTTTGTCTTTGTCCCTTCTGTCTTCTTCGTCTTCTAGCCTCTATCAGTTTCCCAGGGTTTGTGTGATCTTTGTATATCCTCTTACCCTATTTCTCATCTCTCCTACTCCTTCTATCTCTCTACTCCCCTAACTCCAGAGTGACTCTTTATTTCCAAGGGGTGATGCTGCTATATTAAAGGATTTATATGTTTTAAACATCTTTCTGGATAGTTGTAAACTTTGGCTTATGGTCACAGATCTAACTCATGAGGCTAAAATTATCAGAATAGTAACTGCTAAAGCTAGTCATTTCCTGTGCTGCATTTGATATTATTAACGATACTGATTATATTATGTCAACCGAGGTAATGTGATTGTTCTAAGTACCTTCAATGGTGGGCCAGAATTGAGATCACTTAAGGGCCATTACAGATCCAAGGAGGACAACCCAGGAAATAGCCATCTCCTACAAGTTCAAAATATTAAGAAGAAAGAGAATTGCATTAAACATTGCCCAGATAGCAGTCAAGGAACTAAACTAAAAACATCAGCAACAACAAAAAAATAGAAATGAGAAAAAAGTTCAAACACTCAGACACAAAGATCATTACTACAGGGGAAACATGGAAAATGGGAACAGGGGAAACTGAAGCTCAAACACCAGGACTATGAGCTGGTATCAAAAGAGGAGCAAGTTAAATGGAAATCTAAAATAGTTTCTTGGATAAAAACAGAGAGTGTCCATAGTGGAAGATATGATTAATAACACTAAAGAAGACATCAGGAACATGATAGAATCTCAGATTATGAAAGTAATAGAATCTGTTAAACAGCTTTAAAGAGATTTGCAGGAGATGAAAAACTCCAATGAAAGTTTGCAAAATAGGATGAATGAATGTGAAGACTGAATAGAAGACATAGAAGATAGGATTGAAGTCTATGAACAGGAAAGGAATAATTTATGAAAAATGGCAAGGGGCCATGAGAAATCAATCCAGTAGCTGCTGGATGATGCAAAGAAAAATAACATAAGACTAATTGGAGTCAGTGAAAAACCAGGAGACAATGAAAAAGATATTTTTAAAAAATACTGCTCAAAGTTATAATGGCAAAAAACTTCACAGGAAAAGGAAAAGAATTTGACATACAGATGAGTGAAGCATATGGGATTCCAAGTGGCCATGATGTTAAAAAAAAAAAATACATCTAAGCATATAATAATCAAGATTCCAGAAACTCAACAGAAGAATGAAACATTGAAAGCAGTCAGAGAAAAGAAACAAATCACATACAAACCAAAGCCCATCAGAGTCGCAGTAGACTTCTCAATGCAAACACTTAAGTCAAGGAGAGCCTAGAGTGAAGTATTCCAAACCCTAAAAGAAATGACCTCCAACATACATTGATGTATCCTGCAAAATTATCCTTCAAAATCTACAGGGAGATAAAATACTTGTGTTCAGAAGTGAGACTTTTGGAAGGTGCTGGGACCACTGGTCAATGAAAGATGCAGATGAAAACAACACTGAGATTTCATCTCATTCCAGAAAAAAATGGCTACTTTCAAGACATCAACTAATAACAAATGCTGGAGGGGCTGTGGAGCAAAAAGAACCCTTTCCACTGCTGATGGGAATGTAGACTGGTGCAGCCACTGTGGAAATCCGTGTGGAGATTCCTCAAAAAACTTGGATTACAGGCCCCATTTGATCCTGTTATTTCCCTACTGGGGATGTTTCCAAAAGAACTAAAAGAATAATACTACAGTAACATAAGTCATACTACAGAAGCATGTCATGTTTTATAGCAGCACAATTTGTAATATTTAGATCTTGCAAACAGCCCCCAAACCCATCAACTGGCTCCGCAGCACTCATGGCACGGGGCATGGCAGACGGAAGCCGACAGAGCAGGAGCTGCACCCTCCACACACATGCTCAGCTATGAGCTCATTAGTGCACTAATCCACTAATAAGTACATGGATCTCATGATCCCAGCACCTTCCAAAAGTCTCATTTCTGAACACAAGAGACTGTGGGGGACATTTTAAAGCTAAACTAAAACAGGAGGGATCTTCTGCTGCTAAGAGAATCCACAATTTTCAGAGATGGTGTGCTGTGCCTGAGTTCCTCAGCGACAATGTCCAGGGAGCTGTGTGCTGTGGAATCCACCTGGGTGGGAGCCTGGCCCTGTCTGCCCAGTGCTGCAGCCTGGCAGGGCAGAGATTGTGAGGCTGCAGTGGAAAGTGCTGGAAGGGCAACCTATGGCTGTGTGGGCAAGTGCTAGGCTGGGAACAGGGACTCTGAGCCCAGACAGCACCATCAGAAGGCAGCTGCTCAGACTTCAGTGGTCACAGCTGTGCCTTGGCACCTCCTCATGCCTCAGCGCCTCCTCATGCCTCAGCTGGTTTTGTCCTTTGCCCTATTTCCTGGCATCCAAACTTCTGCTGTTCACAATCCTCTATTCAAACTTGCTTCCCAGAAAGTTCTGCCTTCACAAGGTGCTATTTGTGACAGAACCACCTAAGGCCAGCCTTTCTCTCTCAGAGGAAATGCATTTCCAGCGGGTTTTCAAGGAGAAGAGAAAACCACAACTCCAGACTATCCCGCAGAAGGACACATCACAGTGAAGTCAGACACACAAGTTGTAGCTAGTAACGCGTCAGTCTGGGCCCCATCTTCATAGAGCTGGATCCCACCCCATGTGGAGTGAGATGCTTCTGGGAGTACAAGGGGACCTGGGACAGGAGGTACAGAGTGGCTCAGGCACATCACCCAGGATATGTCACCCCACCAATGTCTCCCAAGCTTTGTGGCATGAGAAAACTCAGTGAGCAACTCTACAGTTGCTATAGCTGTCCTGAGTTCCCACCCATGTGCCTACCTCTCCACAGACCTGGGGACTGGGATCACCATACATCATGGTCTCCAGAGCCTCTGGTCTCCGTATCTCCCATCCCAATACCTTTAAGTCTCAGACTTGAAACACAGCTGAAAGTCCTGCCATCTCTACTTAGTGCTGGGGCCCACAGCTCCAGCAGCTGTCCTGTAGCCTTGTGGGCATTCTCTGGACCTCATACCAGCTTAGAAGTCATTCTCTATCTCCGTTCCCTGCAGGGGCATTTATGGTGGCAGTTACACAGAATGGGGTATCTAATATAAAATTCAGAAAGAGGCTCATGAAAAACTCCACATTCACAGCTCAAGGGAGAGTAGGTTTGATCTGTGAACCTTGGTGGGAATGGAGTACAGAAGGGTGGCAGTCAGGTTGGGGTGGAGTGGGCTGGTCATCAGGGAGGGCTTCCTAGAAGTAGCTGACAGTCACAGAATTGAGGAGGATGAGGAGGGTATAGAGAGACAGGAGCAAAGGGGAAACTCAGCGAAGTTACTGAGGCAGAAAGGGGCCAGCAGAATCAGGCAGTGTGTCAGCAGATGTAGGTAGAACAGAGGGTTTGTGTGAAGGGAGCCAAGTCCCAGCACAGGGGGCAGAGAAGAGCAGATGGCTCTGAAACCACTCTGCCCCACTGCCATTGTCTAGAGAAGCAGGGAGCGGCTTGTTACAACATTGTGCTAAGACCCAAGAGAACTTCTGGAGGACAGAAGGACTAGCCCAGCTGAACAGGCCCCATCTTCCTTCTGCTTCCCCTGACTACTGCCCATTTTGCCAGTGCTGGGAGACACAGCCAGTTGAGCACCCAGGGTGATTCCCTCCTGTACCCTAGATCCAGAGTAGTGGGACCCAGTACTCGGAGCCACACCTCATGGCCAATATGCCATGGCAGAAAGCCTCTATGTGGCGGCATGACTGGCAATGACTGATGCCTTACACATCTAGCACACACTTGTGCTAGCATATCTGGCCACCAAACTTTAAAGGCAAAATCAACTTTGTGTCTTCTGGATGGACTTTTGCCAATTACCTTGCGCACAAACCACTCACATGTGCTATTGCCTATAGTTTTTTTTTTTTATTACAATGAGAAATTAAATACGCTTATAAAATATGTGCAGTGTAAAAAATCTTTCTAGATGTTCTGGGACGTTTCCTCAACCTTTTGAAGTTGTTCAACCTATAGCTACTTTAATAGCATTTTGAAACATCAGTAGTTTTATTCTTTCAGTCTTTGCAAAGATTCAAATCAGTTTTCCTAGAAACATGTTTTTCTCTTTCTTTTTGCAGCAGTATTGAATTAGTTTTATGCTATTTAATTGAGTTGTATAATTGCAATAGCAAGCATCACTGCATCAACAGGTCTGAGAAGCCAGCTCCATCCAGGAAAGCTCTTGGCACAGCTGGCGAGGACAGATCTGGTGGACTTTGGGCGGTGCCTTCGCTGTTCCATGTGTGCCTCCAGCTGTGGGTATCAGTCAGTGGGGATGGAGAGAGCTGGCAAAAGCAGTTATTGGAAGTTCACAGAACACTAGCGCTCTCTCCTCAAGGCCAAGGTCTAGGGTAACTCTGCCAGGACTAAGGACTGCTGCTGCCCTGCTCTCCCCTCAGTCAGTATGCCCTGTGCTGGCGGACCCAGTATCTTCCCTCCTTTCATCCTTCCTCCCACTGCAGCTGTCTAGGATCTGGCCAACTAGACAGACAACAGCCTAGGGGAGATGGGCATTTCTTACAGACGGTGCCTTCAGGCATCTGCTGCAGGAGGGGAGGGGTCGGGGTCACAGGGCATTCACAAGTTCCCCAGCCACGGTTCCTGCCTGATCATGACTGACTGTCACATAGCTGGCACATTTCTCCTAAGAAGATGTTGCTGGGAGCTCACCTCTAGCATTCACCAGAGCTGCCAAATCCCTTACATGGAATGGGATATTCTTCTTAACCTCCCTCATTAAGGCTGTTCTTTTCATTGCTAGTCTTCTTACTTCAAGGGTCACACGGAGCATAAGTTAACATTTAACCCAAATGCCATCAAACAACCAGCTAATCAATCTCAAATATTATCAGGCACCTGCAACTCTTGAGAAGAAGGAAAACATTCTCCAAAGATACACATTCGTAGTGACATTTGCTATTTTGAGACATCTACCATTCATTTCCCCTTCCTCTTGGTTAAAGAATCCTAATTTCTTTCCACAGGTGTGTTTCAGGAAATGAGTTATGGACAACTTAAACTAATCAGTACATCTCAGCCCCTGCTGTAGTGATTTATTATATGAGATACAGGGATGTGTTTGCTGGCATCTCCTGGGGAAAAGCTCCATCACTGATAATGTAGCAAGTGTATGCAAGGTCTGGAGCTATGACAGCCATTTTGTTATTGAAAGGAGACCAAAGAGCAGCACTGAGCTAGTCAGAGAAAAAGGAAACTAGAGTCCCGACAAAGCTCCTCCTGAAAATCTGCTTGCCTCTGAACATTTCATCTGCCTAAGCCAATAATTATCTTACTGATTTATTTACTGACTGATCAACTGGTCCAGGGGGTTGAACTCAGGGTCTGCAAACTAAGCCACACTCCCAGCTCTTTTTAATTACATTTTGATAAGAAGATCTCACTAAGACACTAAATTGCTTGGGCTCATACTTAAAATTCTCCTGCCCCAGCCTCCTGGAGCGTTGGTATTACAGACATATGCCAATATGTCTGAATCTTTTTTTAAAAAATCATATAAATACATGTACATGCCTTGAAAAATCAAAATAAGAGCCCAGCGATGAAAAATAGTAACCCTATCTCTTCCCACACTCAGTCCCAATTCCCAGAGATAACCACTCTTAACTGTTTTAGCCTGTCCTTCTTTTCTTACTTTCATATTTCTCAACAGCCTCATATGGATCAGCTAGGGTGCCACAGCAAAATACCCCAGGCAGTTGGCTTTAACAACAGAATTTACTCGTTGCAGTTCTGGGGGCTGGGTGTTGGGGACCAGCCACAGTATGTATAGACTGGTGGGGGCCAGGCCACAGTCCCTGCAGCCCTGAGGCCCAGGGTTAACTTTCCTGAGAAATAGAGGAGTGTACAAAAGATCACACACTTCCTGGTTATGTGGGAAAGCCGTAATGGAGTGCAGCAAGATTACACTCTGCTGAGGGCAATGTAAAATGGAGAGGAGGAACTACCTGCTGAGGGGAAGGACCTTGTTTCCTGTAAGACGCTAAATTTGGTCCCTATCTCACTTTCTTAATCTTACTGTAGTCCCTGTTTCTGAAACAGTACAGCACAGCCTCCTCAAGTTCCTTGCTAGTTAATAAAAGGCAACAACTGTAAAGTTCATCAGTCTACCCACTAGGATAGATTCCTCCCAGTCCTGTTGTATACTGAATATTGTTTCTGTCTCTATTCTGTTCCCGTCATTCTCCCTACAAATATTGGTGCCTTAAAAAACTGCCAATAAATGGTACCCAAACAGGTCCTCAAAAGCTGGAAATGTCTGAGGTCATGGGGTCAGTTGAACAAATGTCTAAGAAGTCTCTTCCTGGCTTGCAGATGGTCATCTTCTCATTGTATCCTCAGGGGCAGAGAGAGCAAGCTCTCTGATGTCCTTTCTTCAGAAGGAGACAGAGCTCATTTCTACAATCTCATTTAACTGTAACTACTTCCTTACTCCACATACACACACACTGGAGCTTAGGGCTTGGACACAGAAATGATGTAAAGATATCACATGGCCCACAGCACTTCGCATATACTAGTAATTCTAGATCTTCCACTGTTAGACATTTCTTCCGGTGTTGCACAGAAGAAATAGGCTTCCTCTCCCTTTTGCCCTATCTCTACCTCTGTTTCACCTCCATTAAAGATGCAGTCATGTTGTCTGTATCTTCCCATTGTTTTTAGTTATGTTCACAGACCTGAGACAATGCCAGGTATTGTTCAGAGAGGAGCCAAAGGATCATAATTCCTTTCTTGCACAACTTCTAAATTCTCTCTAATGTTACAAATGACTTTATAGACACCTAAGATTTATTTGCACATAAACTAATTACCCCTCCAAAATAGTATGGTACATTAGGATCCCACCTGCTCCTTTGGGTTTTTTCTGGAGTCACCTATCCATTTTCTCATCCTTGTGCATAGCTTCACCTGGGAATCCTTATATCAGAGGCACTGGTGACAGTACTGCTCTAACAAACCGCCATACTTACTGTCCTGCAGATCTGGGGGTTTGGGCACAAGATGGGTCTCACTGGGATAAAACCAAGGCACTGGCAAAGTGTGTCCTGGATACTAGAGGGGACAATGAGCTTCCATTTCTCCAAGTTTCTGTGTGTCTTTCTTGTCTTCCCTGGCCCCTGTGATTACACTGAGTACACTTGGGTAACCCAGGACACTTCCCTCATTCCAGAGCTGCTGATTGGCAGTCTGTGCTCCAGCTGCCATTCTGAGAATCTTTCAACACGTAGTTCGACCTTTTCACAGGCTGCAGGGTGTAGGAGGTGGCCCTCCCACACACACCATTCAGTGTTTCTTGAAACACTGTGGTTTCAAGGTGCAAGTCTTCTGGGAAGCTTTCCGACAAGGGCTGCCTCGGAGGTGCAACATCTGAGACCTTGTCTACCCTGAAACACCTTGATCTTCCCTCACTCTCCATGGTCCCTTGGGAAGCAAACAGAAAGCTGGAGCATTTCCCTGGAGGCTGAAGGCACTGTCACTACCTTCCAGATGCCAGGGAAACTAGAGGAAAGCCCAAGACTATTTTCTGCTCCAATTTCTGCACCCAACACAGTCTACTTTGTTCCCTGTCTGAAAGTTTTATGAATCTTCTGTTGCTATGTCCACTGCACTGATGTGCCTGGGGTAGACATCTGCGGATTTCTTGTAGAACTTCTTTGGCTCTTTCCTCTCCTTCGGTCCCTTTAAATTCTGCTTCAGGAAGAGCCCCTGCTTGTCTTCTTGTGCTGGCCTATTTCCTTAGTTTTTCTATCCTGATTTTACTGCATTGTCTCATTTTCCTATGTTCTGATACAGTCCTTTGATTGCCTCTCTCTACCTTACTACTAAAGTTTAAATTTCTGCTATTTCATGTTTAATTTCCTAGAATTCTGCCTTATTCTTTGGATGCTCTCTTTTTATAACCTCCCATTGTCATTTTATGGGTCTATTATCTCCTCTTATCTCTCTGAAGACATCAATTATAGTTTTATGGAAATTTTTGTCTACCTCCTGGACTTGACTTTATTTTTTTCTAGATCATTTTTTGTTTTGTTTACTTGTGTTCTATCTCTGTCTCTGTCTCTCTCTCTTTCTCTTGCATTAGAGATTTCCCCCTACAAATATCACATGATTCTTGACCATAATTTATATTTAACAGTGAGACACTAAGAAGTTGGTGATAGAAAGGAGTGATTAAAATACTTTATGTACATGTACAAATCTGCCAGAATGAAACTTATGAACTTATATAACCAATATGCACTAATAAAAATGTGGAGAAAAAGTCAGGATTTTTCCATGGGGGATTAGGTGAGAATCTAGTCATTTCTTTAGTAGAATATATAGAGTTCTTTTTCTTTTAGACCAGACAGTTTCCTTGCAAAGGTACTTTCTAATCATCTGGGAAATAGATTCTGGCTATATTCCTGGAGCCCAGAGTGGAAAGGTAGCAGAAGTCTCTCCACTTAGCACACAACTTTAAACACATTCATTCACTCCGAGTTCAGTGTTCAAACTTGCTCTCACCATATGCAGTGTTTCTGAGTCTAGACCTACTTGAAATCATTTCTTTTGGCAAGGAAACTTCTTGTCTTTGACCAAGGAGAAGCTGGGGAGTTGAGGAAAGGAATTTTGGTCTAACTCATCTTATTGCAGATTTCCAACCAGTCTCAAGTTTTCAAATGCTTTGCTTATCTCCCCTTCACAAGTACCTGAAATTCCAAGTTCTCACCTGAGATAGGTTTAAGGAAAGAAGAAGCAAGTGATTCTAGAACCTTCTCTTTGGCACCTACCCACGCTTGGTTTCTGCTTTTCTCTGTTGAATCATTATCCAGACATCCATCCACAGACTTTCTAGCCCCTACAGTCTTATTGACCCCCTTCACCTGCCAGCAACCATTCTCATGCTCCCACTGTCCTTGTGAGGGGGTCTCTTGTGAATTCCTGTACTATTATGTGGATGCAGGGTGAAGGAGATTAAGGAGGGGCAGAGACTCATGTGTGTGGTCAGGTTACCACACTTACCCAAAAGGCTCTCCTAGCTAGATCTTTGTTTTTTCGAGGTGGGGCTGCTCCAGGTTTGGGCACACATGCCACACTGCCCTCACCCACCCAGATAGCCATCTCTTGGCTCACTGTCACATCAGGGTCCACAGGCTTTCCCCAGGATCCACACTGTCCCTGACTGCAGGGCCAGGAGCTTCTAGCAAGTACCCTTATTCTTGTCACCAAGCCTTGGCCCATACTCCCAAGAGAGATGTTTCCCCACACAGCTCAATGGAGCACCATCACCAAGGTCCCTTTCCCACAAAGAGGATTCCCAAAAGACTCTTCAGTGAGTCTGATAGGAAGAGCCAGCACAAAACTCTTTACAGGTACAGATCGTCCATATCTCCCATGGTTCCTCATGTGGCTGCTTTCGGGTTCACATGTCAGAAACCCAGCCAGGTATACTTAATAATCTGAGCTCCACAGTTAGTGTGGGTGCAGGCCTGGTCAGAATAAGACAAGGAGGCCAAATCTAACACCCAACCAACACCAGCCTGCTGGATGCAGCATCAGACAACACCAAGCAGGCAGGAGCCAACTATCTACTTCCACACACACCAGGTGTGAGGTTGAGGCCCAAAGGCCAGGGGCTGGGCTGCTATTGAAATTTTCTCATAAACACTATGAAAATCCACTGAGTCATTAGGACAGAGTCTTGCAGCAGACCACTGTCATTTAGCAAGAAATGAATTCTTGTATCCAGAGCCACTTCAGAAAAACAACAGACATTCTGTGTCTTGACAGAGGTGTGGCCCAAAGCTGCCAGTAGTCATCTGCATTCCCTTGGGCTAGACCTACAGAGTGGCAATCAAAATGGAGGCAGAAGCCAAGCATGGTGATGTGCACCTGTAATCTCAGTTAGTTGAGAGACTGAGGCAGGAGGATCACTAAAGCCCGGAGTTCAAGGCCCAGATCAGGCGATATAAGAAGGCCCAGTATTGAAAGAAAAAGGTAGAAAGTGTGTGGGCTTCTTGTGGGAAAGGCAATGTTCACCAGGGGTTCCTTTCTGCTCTCCTGAAGATCAACAAACACGGTCCTATTTGCTGGGGGAGGCAGCGGTATACAGCCCATTACAGGTACCAGAGAGGGCAGGTGGGCCCCAAGACAAATAGAATTTACCTGTTCTTAGAGATCAAGACATGGAACACCACGGGTGCTGAAAAGGAGACTCATTTACTTTTTAAGCCCTTATAACTATAAAAGGAATTCCCATCTTATCCCCAACATCCACAAATAAATTCTGGTAGCAAAGAAACAGCCTGGGACATCAACAGAGAGGCCAGGAGGCCCCAGATGAGGCTCCTATTGCATCCTCATTAATTCAATCAAAGCTCCTCTGTTGTCCGTTCCCACAGTGACATCAGGCTTGGTCTGTCCCAGGCCTGGCAAGTTCCCACCAGAGCCCAGTGACTCATGACTTCAGGTTTTCCATGCACCTTGTCTGTCCCCTTCCTGGAACCTTGCCCTCCTCCCACCCACACCCCAGGTGGCCTGACTTTTCTCGGGATCCCTCTCTCCATCTCTTCCAGGGCCACCTCCTTTACCATGGCCCCAATTTCTTTCCTTTAAAAATATGTTATGAAATATCCCAGAAAAACAAGGAGGAAAAAAATTAATATGACAAACACCTTTCTCTCTATCACTCATGGCCCTGGTATAAGGCAGCTCTTCCGAATCCCAAGACATCCTTCTTTGACACAGCACTCCTAGCAGCCTTTGTTCCACTGTACCTCAGAAAAAGCCCAGGGAGCCACATCCATCCACAGCCCCCAGCTGTCACCTGGACTCTGCTCTGTGCGTGTTTGTGGCTACATGAAGCTTCCTTCCACCCACCCATAAGTCGGGCCTCTTCTTTGTGATGCTGCTGCTTTCCTTTCTCAGGGTGGCAGTTGTCTAGGGTCCCTTTGGGGTTAAAAGGCCAGAGGCAGGTCGGTGAAGAGCTGAGAGCTACAGTTTTACCTGAGTAGGATGACCAGGAGGGACCAGTATGTCCTTCCTGAGCAGCACTGGGCCCTGCTGTGAACCGGGTAGGGGACATTTTCCCCTGTGGCCTTGCATTTTGTCAGGAAGCAACAGGTATGTGCCCAGAAGCAGCTTAAACCAAGCTGGCAGCAATGGAGTCTGGGGTCCTCTTGTGTGGCAGAGAGGGAGCATCTGAGGCCAGGAGGTCAAGAAGGACCAGAGCCTGGACTCAGAGGATGGGTAGCATTGAGTGAGGAAGGGATGGACAACGTGGGACCATCCAGATGAGAGAGAGAGAGAGTCGAGACAGATCCGAGGCCAAGCAGAGAAGAGCCTCACCAGGCTAGAGGGTGGGGAGCATGCCACCAGGAAAGGTAGCTCTGCAGGTGACTGGGATGCTCAGCTCAAACTTTCAGCCAGGAAGCGTGTGTGTCAGACAGCCCTTTGGGACTGTATCGTCACCCACCCCACCCCACTCCAACACATCGAGGCTGTGCAGGGAGGGGGCAGAAGGTGGGTGCTGTTGACATTGGCACAGCCAGAGCAGGGGAGGAAGATGACTCCTGCGTACCCTCACTGGGGCAACCCCTGCCCCAGGAGACAAAGGACACCCACACCAGGTCTGGGCCTGTGTGGGTGGTGCTCATGGGCCCAGGCGGGAGTAGAGCTGGGGTGGAGAATGCTCCTCATTCCGCAGAGCCTCCCGAATGCAGCTGACGTTCGGCTGCCCCCGGCTCCCAGGCTGTGCTAGCCACCTGCACCTAGATTTTGACCTCAGCAGCTCCCAGCCCTGATCCTCATCCATGCTGCAATGGCCTCTCCAAGGATGTCAGGCCCTCTGTCAAGCAGGATCAAGGCCCAGACGCTGGGCTTTGGTGCCTCTGCAGAGTGGGTTTTCCCACCGTTCCCACCCAGCCCCCATTCATTGCCTCCTGTGCCCGTGCTCTCTGTGCCAAGTCCACACTCCAGCACCACATTTGCCAGGGCCTAGACAGCTGGACACAGCACACCTGTCCCTCTGGCCAGTCCTAACTCCCAGCTCCAGGCAGAATTTCAGGAGGCGAGGTGGCCTCTCGAAGCTGGCTGAGGCTGGAATGCTGCAGCAGCTCCTTGGGGAGCTTTTCACTTAACCTGCTGCTCGAGAAAGCCTTATAGCCACTGAGAAGAAAATAACAACTTGAGTCCATTTTAGGACCACTCAGCTATACGAGGGTGGTCTTTCTCTTCTCCTGATTCCTAACACATAATTCTGGAAATGCCAACACCAGGCACTGCAACTTGACGGCATTTTCTATGACACCCCTTACGCACTTCATCACCTTCTCTGGGTTGAGTCTTGGAGTGTCACCTTCCCTTAGCAGCTGGAGCAGCAGTTCTGTGCTTCCCTGACTCCCCAGCTGGGTGTTCCTGGAGTCTCAGTTTCAGTTCACAATAGCAGCTCTCCCACTATTTTTCAAATGATCTCTGCAGGTTAGAGTTCTTTCTCATCCTTATATCCGCAGCACCCCACTGAGTGGCTCTCCTGGCTCAGGAGAGCTGCCGGCTAAGTCAAAGGCAGGACCACGACAATTGGTCTTCACATTACAGAGTTGAGGAGGGCCCCTGAGAAGGGGTGTTTCTTGTATCTGAAATTTCTCTGGGGACTTTCTGGGGTCATACTCCTCTATATTTTTGCAGGAATCCCTATGTCTCAACCAAGTGCCCCAACCCATCTACTAGTGTGATGCCAGCCTTGCACTCTGAACTGATGTGAGCCCTCTGCATTCTGCCTGCGATGGGCACCCCCGTTTTGCATTCCTTCTGACTCTGATTAATACCGAAGCCTCTCAACTATTGCCCATGGCTCCATGGATTTGCTCTCCACCTACGTTCCAGTCCACTCTTTGGCTGGTGGGAGATGAAGATGAGGTCTTTGTACAGACAGTAGGTACATTGGGTGGTGGCTTCTTCAGCTCCACCCACCACAATTTCCTATGTGCAAGCTCTCACTTAAGAGCAACTTCCCATGAATCTTCCCTTCTTCCATCCACCACTGGTCACTCCAGCTAATTACTCACTACTCTTTTTGTCTTCGTTTGTTGCCTGGTCTTCTGGATTGCTTCTAAGATAGAGTGTCCTGCTCAGTGGCACTGCAGAGGAACTAATTCCCCTTCCCATTTCACTAGAAGGCAAGGCCCACGCAGAATGGGCAAGCACACACTAAAAGTTTTCCAGCCAGAATTTAAACCCAAATGTCCTCACGTTACTTTAAGGATCTCTCCTCCTCATGTAGTTTAAGTTTCCTCCTTATCACACAATTCTTGGAACACAATTTCTGGAAAACAGGATTATCTCACAGGTTTTACTTTGAAGGACCAAGCAAAAGGATTAGCTAGACTAGGATCTTGGTGAATACTGGGCAAACAGTTGAATTTTATGTTCCAAAGCCTCAAATTACCTTCACCAATTGACTCTTGAGTAGCAGTACCAGCCCCCCTTACAGTCCCCAGCAACATGCCTGTGGCCTACACCAGATCTTCCAGGGACCTAGTCAGTCTCTCAGAGGAGAAAGAGAGAGAGAGAGAGAGACAGTATGTATAGTCAGATTCCTTTGGACCCACTGGGGGTTCTCATTTGGCCCAAACACAGAGCAAAGTCCACACTGTAATGGTGACAAAAGACCATAAATAATAATAGAAGCAGTCCAGCTTGGGGGTAGAGTGGAACCAAACATGACAGGGGTTATACCTGCAGAGTGATCAACAATTGAGGCCCCCTGTTCCTGAAGACATTCCTTCTCCTGCTGTAGGGAGAGTTTCAGCACAGCCAGTGAGTTTGTATGGAGGTGCAGCATTCTCTAGAAGAGAATAGGGGGCATCTTCCCCAAAGTTGACTTACAGAAAATTTAAGACAAGGCCAGAAGTGTATCTTAAAATGTATACAGATGCACCAAAAAATTACTTTTTCTGTAGACTTGTGATAAACATATGGAAGATAAAATTGTAAAAACATGACACTAGCTTTTTCTGCATCAATTGAAATGACCATATGATTTCTGTCCTTGAGTCTGTTAATATATTGTTTTACATTTATTGATTTACATATGTTGAACCATCCTTGCATCCTTGGAGTGGATCCACTTTGGTCAGGGTGTATGATCATTTTGATGATTCTCTGTATTTGTTTGCCAGTATCTTATTGGGGATTTTTGCATCAATGTTCATTAAGGATATTGGCCTGTAGTTCTCTTTTTTGGTTGGGTCTTTCTCTGCATTTGGAATCAAGGTAATGGTTGCTCAACATCACTGATCATTCAAGAGATGCAGATGAAAACAACAGTGAGATTTTTACCTCATTCCACAAAGAATGGCTGTTATTTCAGAATTAGCCAGCAACACATGTTGACGAGGCTGTGGAGAAATAGGAACACTTCTCCACTGTTGGTGGGAGTGTAGACTTGTACAACCTCTGTGAAAATCAGTGTGGAGATTCCTCAAAAAGCTAGGATTGGAGGTACCATTTGACTCAGCCATCACTCTGCTAGGTATATACACAAAAGAATTAAAAGATTCATATTACAGCTACATATGTGCTCCCATGTTAATAGCAGCTCAGTTTGTGATTGCTAAATCTTGGAAATAACCAAAATACCCATCAACAGGAGACTGGATAAAGAAGATGTGGTTCTTTTATAGAATGGAGTATTACTCTGCCATGAAAAATGATAAGATTGAGTCATTCATACTCAAATGGATGCACCTTGAGGACATCCTCATAAGTGAAATAAATAGGTCACAGATGCGTACATATCGTATCTTTTCTGTGGTATGAGAAAATGAAGTTGTAAATGAGTTGTAGTATGTATAGTTGATATTGTGAAATAGAAAATATTTAAAAGGAAAGATGATGTAGGGGTAAATAATGAGGGGAAAAGGAATGTGACAGTAATAAAGAAAGGAAACAAAGCTTATGTATATAGGGGGTGGAGGGTTGCAGGGTGGGTGGGGGAAGGGGAAAAATGAGAATCAATCATGTCACATTCTGGTACAAACTCTCAATGTTGAATACGATGATGATGCGTATTCATAATGTGACAATAAAAATTTGAATTTAAAAAAATGATACTAGCGTCCTCCCAAATTAAACACAAATCTGATTAAATATAGGCACAACCTCTGCACTGAGAAGTACAAAATAAGATTGAGGGAAGTCAGTGACTTAAATGGCAGTTCTGTGTTTGAGGACTGAAATAATCAATAATGTCAAGATGTTTCCGCCATTTGATCTGTAGATTCAATGCAAGTCCAAGTTGGTGTGCATGTGTTTGTGCGCAGGTCCTGACAAGTGCTTCTCGAACTATATTGAAATGCAAAGACCTAGAATAGCCAAGTTGAAAGAATTACAGTTGAAGCCACAATTGAAGGAATTACATTACCAGATATCAAGACTTCTATTATACAACTACATTAATTATCAGAGTAGTATCAGTTTAAGGACAAATAAAGAGACTAGTGGAACAGAATAAAGTCCAGAAACAAACATACTCATTTATGGTGACTTAAGTCAAAGCTCCTCTGCACAATATTGTTTATAATACAGGGTGTTGAGTGAAGTGGGTATCTCTGTTGAAAAAATAAACATTGATGTCTATTTCATACTGAAGAAAATTAATTTGAGATGAATAATAGACCTAAATGAAAGATAAGACAGTAAACCTGCTGAAAGAAAATTCTGATATTCTTCTTGACCTTAGGTAGGCAAAGTCCCTTCAACAAAACAGAAAAACTACTAAATATCAATGAAAAGACCTATACATGTGACTTTATTACAACTAAGGATTTCTTGTTAATCAAAGGATACCATTAAGAGAATAAAATGGCAACTGCAGAATGAGAAACCATGTATGATGGAAAATTCATATTCAAGACATACCAAGAAAGACTACAAATAATAAAAGACAGACTTATTGAAAAACTGAGAAAGTATATGAACAAGCACTTCACTAAGAGAATATAAAAATAGCCAATAAACATATAAAATCATGGAAATGCAAAATAATAAGGCCAAAATGACATGTTGCCACACAAATTAGAGGAGCAAAATAACACACCAAGTGTTGGCAGGAATGCACACCAACTAGAAATCTACAATTGCTGCGGAGAGTGTAGATCTGCACAATTAACTTTAAAAGACTCTTTGTAATGCCTCTGAAATCTAAATAGACACATATCATATAACCCAGAAATTCCATTCCCTGGGGTAAACCCAACAGAAAAATAATTTATATGTTGTATGCCAAAACCATCAATAAGAATCTTCATAGGAGGTTTATTCAAAATAGTCAAACTAGAAATGACCCAAATGTCCATCAATAATAAAAAGGGTAAAAAAGTTTGTGGGATAGTTACATCATAGATAACAACAAAAAGACTAAATTCTGGTATACTCTGTAATATGGGCAAATCTCAGGGATACGTTGTCAATTGAAATATAAAAGTAGTGAATATACACAGGGTATGGTGGTACAGATCTGTAGTTCCTGCAGTCTGGGAGGCTGAGGCAGGAGAACCACAAATTTGAAGCCAGCCTGGGTAACTCAGCAACTTAGCAAGACTAATTTTCCAAATGAAAAACATGAAAAGGACTGAGGATATAGTTCAGTGCAAAGGTCCTTGGTTCAGTCCCCACTTACACACACACACACACACACACACACACACACAGCATGAGTCCACTTATATGATGTTCAGAACAGCAAAACTATTGTTCCATGATACAAGCCAAGATGGAGGTCACTCCTGAGGAGGCACTTCCTGGCAGGATGCAAGAGGGAGGTATTGAGAGTGGTTGGAACATGGCCACAGTATGATTCCAAGAATGTTCATCTATGTAAAAATTCAACAAGCTGTACACTTAAGACCTGGAAACAACCAAAAAGACAGGAAGAGGGCTTCCTTGTTGGCCTTACTTGGGCCCAGCGAGTTGGGGGACAAAGCAGGTTCTCCTTTGAAGAGTTTAATGCATCAAGTCAGGCCCAGTGATTAAAATAAGGCACCTCTTACCAGCATCAAGTCCACTTGAAAGGATACAGAAAAAGTGTGCAGTCTCTGTGCTTGGAGTACGGGCCATGGCGTCACACTGCCTACGCAGGGCCTAGACCACAGACAGGTTTGGGGGACCTGCAGTTTGTCTGTCTCTGGCTTGGTTCAAGTATGATCTATTCTGGAGGAAATTAATAAAATGAATTATGTTCTTTCTTTTTAAAAACTGAGGTCTACAAAGTCATTTCTCTCTAAATTCTACTTTTCCCCAGCAGAGAAGGAGGTGGGATCTTATCTGGCAGAGCCTGGAGCTTTACCAGGGAAGACTGGTGGCTTTATCTTCCATTTAACTCCTGCAGCCTCCTTGGGTATAATCCTACCCATTACATGAGGAAGGTGCAGCCACACAGAAGGGCTTTGTTGGCACTCTTCTTCATCTCTTCATAGACCAGCCTCCCTGGCTAACCTAGAAACCCCTGTTAACTTCAGCTCACCCACCCATTTCCAGTGCCTCAGACTCCTAATGGCAAAGGGATGACTTCGGCATGCCACTTCCTCATTTGCTCTTCTTTTCCCCATTTAATCTGTGATTTATTGATATTTGTTTGCATCTAGCCATGCAGCAATCTGTCTTTCCTTCCCCACCCAGTCACTTCGATTAGGGTGGCTCTGGAAGTCTGTTTGGCTCTGTGCTCCATCTGTCCCATGCACAGTGTTGCTGTACTCTGTGTTATACTGTTTAAAAATAAAGTTGAAAAAGTAACAACCAAATAGATGACAGCCTGGCAAAAACAGCAGCTGTTGCCCATAAGGCAAAATAGAAAATATTCCCCTGGATGTATTTATACAGAGATGATGGATATTAAAGAGCAAAAGAGAAGGAAGAGGTCTCAGCCAATGCAGTGCAGTTTAACCATGCTCTGGTGCCGGGAGATGATGGGTCCTCCCTGGAGGCCCTCTGCTCAGTCCTGGGCTGAGAATGGGAGCGAGAAAATCTACTCTAAGGGGAGAGTTCGTGCCCGGGCAGCTCTGAGCTCTGCATCCTCATCTAGGTACCGGTTGATCCAAATCAAGTGAACAACAGATACAATGATGAATTTCATAGAAATTCTGTCTTTGTCAAGCTTAAGATGTAGTTGAGCTAGGAAACAGAAAAGTACCAAAAGTTAGCAATGAAATTTGTTTAAAAGTCCAAGTCATACGCCACCAAAAGTACAAGTGACAAAAGAAAATGGACTTCATCAAAATTTAAAATGTTTGTGCTTCACTAGACACCATCAAGAATAGAATGGGAGAAAATATTTGCAAATCCAATAAAGATAATCCAATTTTTAAACATGGTTGAAGTATTTGATAGACTTTCTTCCAAAGAAGACGTGCAAATGGCCAATAAGCACATGAGAACATGTTCAACGTCATTAGCTACAGGGAAATGAAAATTAAGCCCATGATGAGATACTCCTATGTATCCATTAGGATGACTAGAATCAAAAAGTCAGCTAATAACAAATGGAAGCAAGGAACTAGAAAATTGGGGCTCTTGCACACTACTGGGGAGAATCTAAAAAGGCCTAGTTACCTTGGAACAGGCTTGCAGTTACTCAAAAGGTCAAATACAGAGCTACGAAACATTTCAACAACTGCACTGCTAGATATCTAACCAAAAGAAATGAAAATATTCAAGGTGGGATAAAACATTTAAATGTTAAAAATTATTACAGTAAAAGACAAATTGCCATTTGTTCCCCTCAAAACACTCTCTCTTGCTTCAAAGATATCATATCATTCTTGCCACTTTCTGAAGCAATTCTGAAAGTCCTCTCATGGAGTATATTTAATTATGCTGATGGGGCTGCCTCAATATCCAAGGTCAGTTCAAAGCATTTACCTTTCATGGTCATTTTGACTTTGAGGAAGATCCAGAACTTATGAGGTGCCAGATCCAGTGAATAAGGTGAATGAGAACACACCATAATATTCCTAAGGAGCCAACCTTTCCATTGGATAGCACTTGGCAACAGTATTCACCAGACTTTTCTTCACACTTTGTAAAGATACTCACAAAGAAGCTTTCTAGAATCACCTCAGAAAGTGACAAGAACAGTGGAATAAATGTTTGAAGTGAAGAAGAATATTTGGAGCAGGATTAACGTCAGTGGCAATGGGCTTTTAGCTGTAACAAATTAGTTAATTTAAACAACATCATATTTTCTATCAACCCTTGTATGTCCACATCTAAGACTGTATGTGAATGTTCATAGTAACAATATTCAGGATGACCAAAAGTGAAAACAAATATTCAGCAGTTAATGAATGAACATAGAATGCCATATATGTATACAGTGGAGCTCTGTATAGAATACAAAGGAAAGGAATTCTGAATATATGAAAATATGAATGAACTCTGAAAACATGAAAAAATCCAGTCACAAAAGACTATATATGATTTGATTTATATGAAATGTCCAGAATAGGCAAGTCTATTGAGACAAAAGTAGATCAAGTTGGTAGAGAAGGAGGGGAGACTAGGGAGTCAGGGCTAATGGGCTTGGGGTGACTTAAGTATTCTGGAAATTAGGGCCGGGGAATTAGCTCAGTGGTTCCGGCGCCTGTCTCACAAGCGCAAGGACCCGGGTTCGATTCCCCAGTAACCACATAACAATACTGGGTGTGGAGACCCCACACCCAGCAGCAGCCAGTACCACATACCACAGTGCCGGGCGTGGTGGCTCACGCCTGTGATCCCAGCACTCGGGAGGCAGAGGCAGGAGGATTGTGATGTGAGTTGGAGGCTGAGCTCAGGGCCAGCCTGAACCACAAAAGCAAGACCCTGTCTCAAAAACCTAAAAAAAAAAAAAAAAAGTATTCTGGAAATTAGATAGTGGTGATAGCTGCTTAACTCTGTGAATGAACTACAATTCATTGAATTAAATGTTTTATGTAGAAGAACTGCATACTGTGTGAATTATATCTCAGTTACTATATTTGAGAAAAAATTCATGAAGTTCATATGGAGAGGCAAAAGATCTAGAACAACCAACTTTCTATCAGAGAAAAAAAAACGAAGCTACTGGAGAATTGAAACACCTAACTTTAGTCCTTACTATAAAGTTACAATAATCAAGACAGAGTAATATTGATGAATTGACAAATAGATCAATGTAGCATATCAGAGAAGCCAAAAGTAGACTCACTTAAATACAGCCAAAAGATTTTTGACAAAAGAACAAAGGCAATGCAACAATGTAAAGACAATCTTCAACAAATGACACTAGAACAACAGAATATCCACACACACTCATAGAACCTAGACACAGACCTTACTCACACTTCACAAACATGAAAACAGATCACAGAACTACATGTGAAACGCAAAACTATGAAATCACCAGGAAACAACATAGAGAAAATCTTAATGATATAGTGATATTTTACATACAATACCAAAGACATGCTGTACCAAAGAAATAATTGATAAACTGAATCTAATTAAAATGAAAACTTCTGTGAAAGATACTGTCAAGATACATTCAGAAGGCAATCCATAGATTGGGAGAAAATATTTCCAAAAAACATGTCTGATAAAGGACACTCATCCGAAGTGTCAAAAGAACTCTTAAAACTCAACAATAGGAAATAAACAATCCAGCCAGCCATGACAGTGCACTTCTGTTATTCCAGCACTCTGGGAGTCTGAGGCAGGAGGAATGCAAATTAAAGCCTGGTCTGGGAAATTTATCAACTTAGAGAGATTCTGACTCAAAATAAAAAATAAAGAAAGGCCTGGGAGTAGTGGTGCATGCTTATAATACCAGCACTTGGGAGGCTTAGGCAGGAGGATCGCTGTGAGTCTGAGGTGAGCCTGGGATATGTACTGAGTTCAAAGCCAGCCTAGACTACATAGTGAGGTCTTGTTGCAAAAACAAACAAACAAACAAACAAAAACAAGACAGAGGAAAGAAAGACAGAAAAAAGGAAAGCAGAAAGGGCTGGAAATGTAGCTAGGACTGAAGTAGTTCAATCTCCAGAACCAAAAGAACAATCAAATTAAAAATAGGCAAAAACCCTGAATAGATAGATACCTTATTAAGGAAGATATACAAATACCCAGTAGGCTTATGAAATTGTTCAACATCAATCAAGAATTTCAAAGGAAGGCTGGGGAGTTAGCTCAGTGGTTCCGGCGCCTGTCTTGCAAACACAAGGACCTGGGTTCGATCCCCGGTAACCATATACCACACTGGGCGTGGAGACTCACCCCAGCAGCAACCAGTACCACATATCACAGTGCCAGGCGTGGTGGCTCACGCCTGTAATCCCAGCACTCGGGAGGCAGAGGCAGGAGGATTGCTGTGATGTGAGTTTAAGGCTGAGCTCAGGGCCAGCCTGAACTACAAAGCAAGACTCTGTCTCAAAAAATTTTAAAAAATTAAAAAAAAAAAAGAATTGCAAAGGAAAACAATGAGATATTACTATAAGTCTAATAAAAAAACCAACACCCCAAATTCTGAGAACATTAAATCCTGGAAAGAATGTGAAATAAAAGGAACTCATTCATTGCTGATTGGCAATTTCTTACTTAAATATACTTTTATCATAGAATTCAGCTCCATTATATTTACTCAAATAGATAGAAAATGTGTCTACACAAAAACCTGCACATGGATGTTTATAGCAGCTTAATTCAAACTTTTCTAAACTGGAAAGCAACCAAGATGTTCATCAGTGTGTGAATGGGTGAGGAAACTGTCAGATACATAGATAGTGGAATATTATTAAGTGCTAAAAAGAAATGGGCTGTAAGTATGAAAACAATAGGGAAAATATAGATATTGCTCAGTAAAGGAAGCCAGTTGAAAAGGCTACACCCTATATGATTCCAACTATAACTATGGAAACTAAAGAGACAATAAAAAGATACATAGTAGGCAGTGGGTGGAGGGAAAAGAAGAAGGAATAAGGGGAGACAAAATTTTAAGGCAGTGAAACTATTCCCTGTGATGATACAATGGTGGATATATGTCATAAACCCTAATGTGAACTGTGGACTTCTGACATAAGGGTGTGTCCTCACAGGTTCATTGACTGTAACAAATGTACCACCCTGATGGAGAATAATAATAATAATGCAGGAAGTTGTGCAGGCAGCCAGCATATGGAAAATCTCTATACTTTCTGCTCAATATTTTTGTGAAAGTGCCTAAAAAATGATCTATTAAGTTTTTAAAAATCTAAGCCAGGAGAACAGTTGTGATAACTTAGCTAATGATTCAGTTAAGTGGCTGATACAGCAGGACAGGCAGATCGGAGCAGAGAGAGTGCTGCCCCAGACAAAGGGAAAACAGCTGGGTCTCAAGGGCTAAATTGGCAACGCTGATCCAGCTGTGGGGCAGAGAGCACAGAACAAGACCAAGGAATGTCACAAATCCTCCTCGCTGTACCTCCGGCTGGAAGTCCGGCGTGGTGCCAGCCCCAGAGACTCCAATCTCCGCCCTGTGCAAGGCCTCACTCAGACACTCAAGAGAAGGGCTGTGGCTCTGGCTGAAGCCTCATGAATATGTCTTGTTGCATCTCCTCACTGCATCTTCCCCTGGCTGCTTGTTCCCAGAGAATCTAGTACGTTTACCTCTTGCACACAGAATAAACTTGTCCCAGTGATCAAGGGGCTAGGCTGACCAAACCCTCTTACCTTCCGGCCTCTTCAAAGTGCAAGAGCAGCACAGACCTCACAGATCAAAGCCCTGAAGCTCTAGGGAAAGGTGGCAGCAGCAAATGGAATTGACCAGAGGTGCAAATGGCTACCCTAAGGATCAGAACAGTTTGGTGTGTGAGCTGCTGGTGGCCACGCTAGACTGGTCAAGAAAGACTGGTGACATTGGAGCGTCATGCTCTTAAGGCAAGAACAAATAGCTGGCACTGGGACCTTTGGAAAGGAACGAGGTTTGTATGTCAGAGGAACAGAACGCAGGCCAGGGTGGCTTTCATCTGGGACATGATCCCAGATGCCACTACTCCTCAACCTTCTCAGTCACCACGGCTTTGTGGTGACTTGACTTTGGTTTCTATGTGCCCAAACTGCCCAGGGTCAGGAAAATAATTGGACCAGGACAGCTCACCACAGGAGGACCTTTAGTCATGGCCCTAATCGCTCCTGACTTGATATCCTCACAATTAAAACTACAATAACCTGCGACAGTGCGGAGTGGACTCACTGTTGCCCTAGGCCTGACTGACATAGATGACTTCTTTTGTCTGCATTAGGAGACCAAATTACTCCTACAGTATACTCCTGATAAATCTCTATGCTATTAGAGTACCCTGCATTCATTAGCATCTCATTACACTTGACATAAATGAAGCAAATAACTTACATCAAATCCAATAAGATGGCAGCTACCTTTTAGACAGCATTGTGGAGAACAGGGCACAAAATGCCCGGGCTTTACCAGAAATTTGAAACCTCTGTATGAAGGCTGGTTCTGACTGTTCTGACAGGAAAGCAGTGAATCCACTGGGGTAAGAACACACACGGAGAGAACACAGGCGGGGCTGGAAAGGGCACGAGAGGGGAACAGAGCCAGCTGATCGGCAGTGTCGGCACAGAACCCCTCTTCAGGCTGAGTGTTCACATATGGGTGGATCCAAAGGGCTGTCAAAATGTGAAAAATGGCCTCGAAACACATAGTTGTGACAACGTGTGTGGCAAAGAAGGCACTAGGTGAGTCAAAGGCAATTGGACACGCACCAGCCCATCCCATGGGAGAACGGGCACCGTGTGTTGGCACAGAGAAGCCTCTGGGTGCTGCCTGGTGCAACCATGCAGGTGCTTGGAAAGACTAGCAGCTCTTTTTCCACCAAACCTATTTCTAGTGCAGCACAATCTATATAATACAAATGTACCATTTTAATGATTCTAAGCATGTTTAAGAGCTCATAAGTGTATTTTAAGTTTAGCAATATTAAGTACATATACAATATTATGCACTCATCACCACTATCCATCTGCAGAGCGTTTTCACCCCCCAATCTTAAACCTAGTGAGCCAGTAACTCCTCATTTTCCCCTGCTCGCCCTAGGAGAACTCCATTCCACTTCCTCTCTGTGTGCCTGGGACTGTTCTTGCTGTATTTGTCTTTGTGTGGCCGGCTTCCTTCTCTTAATAAAATGTCCTTAAGGTTCACCCATGTTGTAGCCTGTATGCAGAGGAATAATATGTCACTGTATACCACATTTTGTGGATCTACTCATCCATCAAGAAGACACTTGCCTCCACCTTTGGGCTATTGTGAATAATGTTGCTATGAACATGGGGGAATAAATATCTGTTTGTTTCAATTCTTTGGGATATACACAGAAAGAAAGTTGCTAGATCATATATGATCTCTGAGTTCCTTTTTAACTATTCCTTTATATGTACATATGTGTTTTCAGAATGCCACCAGTCATTTTTTAAAGTGAGTGCAGTATAAAACGATCAGTTAATCTTCCCCAAGATCTGGGTTTAAAAGGCCAGCCCCAACAGTCCTGCCCAGAAATCTGCTTGTGACCAATGTTTGATCTTGACATTAGCAAACAATTAGGGGACATCCAAGCCGTTGGCGCTCAGCACAGAGCCCTGCACTGTACCCCTCAGTGCCTGGTCATCCACACAGATTACTCCCAGCAACACGGCGCACTGCCGCAGCAGGTGCTGATTTCACTTGGACAGCTTCCATTGTTTTCAAGCTCCTTCTTATGCTAAGAGAAATGTGTTTTCTCAGCTCAGGCAGTAAGGAGGCAGAGCTATTCTGGGATTTGCAGGGCACCAGTGAAGCCTGAGGGGGTAGAAAATGCCATGCTTGGTCTGAGGCTCCCAGCCTTGTGCAGAGAGTGGCAGCTGACACATTGCTGCAGTTATATAAGCAATAGACCAGGTTAGGATTCAGAGCAAAGTGAGCTGCACAGCAAAGTGTGGGTGGGAGTGGAAGACGTGGGGAGGCTGCAACTAAGTGTGCTCTCTCAGTGGAGAGGGCCTGCTTGGGATAGAGGGGCATTCACTCTATGGCCACCAGCCCAAACCAAGGTCCCGGGTCTGTGGAGTCCCCAGACCATTTTCCAGGGTGAGTGGAGACCCTTCCCTCCCTGGTTCTGCCATGAATATTCAGTCAGAACCTGGGTGAATCTATACTCCCCTCCTTCAGCCTATGGTGAGTCCAACTTGAGCTTGCTAGGTTTCACTCCTGAACCTGTACTCCATGCAAAACCAAAATTTGGGACCCAGGTACCTGGATATAAAGTCAGTGTGTAAGTCAAAACTTGAGCTCCTTGCCTCAGGGCTTGGGAATCTGGATACTGAGGAGCATCCCCGCCCCAGCACAGGTCTGGCAGTTAGGTACTTTTTGGTCCATTCCTCCCCTCTGTTCCATGGTTCCTACCATCCCTACATCCTCACCATTCTTTATAACTGAATGGTGCTCATCCCCAAGTTGTATGTGGAAGGTGTAACACCAGTACCTGGACTAGAGTGGGAGAAGCCAAGATTAGACATCTGAGATCTCTGTATCACAGACAGAACTGTCAGATCATAAGGCTGAGTGCCTGCATGCAGTACCTTGGCTGAACTGGACCCAGCTCCCGATTGTGGCTCTGGCTTTCTCCTCTAGCACAGTGTATCTGCTGACTCCTGCTCTGGCAACAACTGCCAAAAGCTCACCCTTCTGGCAAAATCTGGCTTCTGTTAGCCAGGAAAAACAACAACATGGACAATAATAATAACCCCAGTACCTACTGAGAGCTGACTTCATACCCCACTGCTCCAACCATCCCCATAGCCTCATTGTTTTTTACTTCTTGCCATATTGCTATGAGCAGGTAGTATTATTGGGCCCATGTTCCAGATGAGGCTACAAAGCTACAGTGTAAGTCCCTTCCTAGGCCATTTACACACCCTTTTAAGTGGTGAGTTAATGATCTGAGGCCAAGAAGCAGCTTCCCAAGGCACATGCACAAGAATCAATGTCTCACAAGTACTTGCTGAAGGGTCCACATTTGCACAGGGGGCAACAGCGGCATCTACAGAGAGGAGACCACAAACGGAGGTGTACAGTAGCAGGGCTGAGGAAGACAGTCCACTGAGCACAGGGTCTGGTGCAAAGCCATATTCCCTATCCTTGCCACAGTGGATCAGAATGCTGAAGCAGCAGCAGGATTGGGTAGTCAGATCTTTGCTTGTGTAACTGGTGTCAGAGCAGAGGGCAGGATGGGAAGGAGATGGAGGCAGAGAGACTGATTAGGAGGCAACTGTAATCGAGCTAGTGCAAAGCTGGGGCAGTAATATAAAGAAGAGGCTCCTGAATGTCTTTTCATGGTCCTTCCTAGAAGATGGTCTGGCCCTGCAGTGTTGGCCAACATCTGCTTACCAGCTTCTGTCATCCACAGATGTGGTGCAGAACCTAAAGATGTGCAGGCAAGGCTGGTAATATGCTGCCAAGTTCCACTACCTGCTCCTGGACTAGAAAATCAAGTTCACATACTTGGAGATGTGAAGGTGCAGAACCAGCAGTCTCTGAAGTCAGGGCACAGTGAGGTTCATTCACAATGGCTTTGGCTCCAAGAGCATTTTGGAACTTACTGGTCAAGTACAAACCTGGGATGCAGAGGGGATGAACTATGGCATCTCTGCCAAGTGCCACTTTGCTGAGGACAAGTCCCAGCACCTTGGTGCAATGTGCTCAATTTAAAGAAATAGTCTAGATTCCATAAGCTTTCTCCTTTGCAATTCTATTTCTGGTGAAGAGCAGTTGATCAGATACCTCTATTCACTATGCTGCCTGTTATCCTGTTGACTGGATGCACATGGGAGCCCCGGAGCCCAGGGATGAAGCCCCTGCATTTATAGGATATCCCAGAGGGATGTAAATGAGGAAATCTTCATCTCTATCCTGACTGTGCCCCCATTTGGTGCCTTAACTGTGGTCACCCAGCACCTTCCCACCTTGGTGGGAAGCTTGGATCTGCCCATTAATGATGCTCAGACAGAGGTCATGGCTTCCTGACCCTCTAGATGTGGAGACAGCACAGCTGGCTTCAGGCACAAGGATGCACCTAGTACCAAAGTGCCAGACCTGTGCTGGGCTGGGATGCTCCTCAGTATCCAGATTCCCAAGCCCTGAGGCAAGGAGCTCGAGTTTTTACTTATACACTGACATTATGTCCAGGCACCTGGGTCCCAAATTTTGGTTTTGCATGGAGTACAGGCCTGAATCCAGATTCAGGAGGTCTCTGCCCTGTTATGTAAGAAAATGTGTCAACCAACCAACAGCTGGCAGGAATGACACTTCAAACCTACCAAGGGCAAGGAAGTTCTCTACATGCTTCATATACACTAACTCATTTAATTCTTGGAACAGCCCAATTAAGTAAATATTTTTACCTGCATTTCCAGCTGAGAAAATGTAAGCTGGAGAGGTAAAGTCACAGGCCTTGCAAGCCAAGTAAGCAAGAGGACCTGAGGTTAGATCCAGGCAACATGCTCTGAACCTCTGCCTCTTGCCTCCTGTGACTGTCTTGGTTTTCTTCCTCCTCTGCTCCCAACAGCCCCAAGAATCCTTTCAACCGGGGGGCTGTGGAAGTGTCACATGAAGCAGATGCAGCAGATGTCTAATGCCTGTCCCTGGCAGCTGCCATCCTCATGATCCTGGAGCCTCACTGACACATAGGCCGGGCAAGAGGCCTGCCAGTGAGGGATGGTGCCAGAGAAGAGAAGCAACAGCCTGTGTTCAGAGGCAGACCGTGTTTGCATGGCAGTCCGCCACACTTACACAGCAGCTCGTGTCTGTTCTCTTTAAGGAAGCTGGTAATGTTATCACCCCAATTTTTCATTTGGGAAGCTGAAGCTCATGAGAACTAGAGACTTGTTCAAAGCTGGTTTTGAATATCAGCCCCCCCCCCACACACACACACATCTGGGGCAATGCCCATCACACAGAAAGGAAAGGGAGAGCCTTCCCACAGACACAGGGAATGGAAGCTATTCCTATTTTATTATGTATGTGTGACTGAGCTGGGACCACCACCAGAAGGACACCAGGAGTGGTCTCTCTCATCACTCTGCCAGATTATCAGACCACCAGCTCTGCAAACCCTGCTACTATTTTCTGTACCTGAAAAAAGTCTATGACAGCACCAAGAAGGCTGGGGTGGTGGACGAAGGAAGCAGAGGGGCTAGGGTAATGGGTGTGGAGCCCTTACCCTGGAGCCAGGTGGCTCTCAACTATATGCTGATGCCACCACTGTGCCCAGGCTGCATGTCAGCCGTGCTTAAAACACCACACCTACACATCCCCAAGGCACAGTGATTGGTGGCACCCTGGCCCTGTGACTACTCAAGATTACACAGTCAAATAGAGAATTCCCTTTGAAAGAGCTGGAAAAGATCTCATTCTGGAGAAGTGAGAGGAAGGGAGTGAAAGAGGCTTGCGGGGGTGAGAATTAGGTGGTCTTGATTCCCAGGAGTGTGCAGGACCTTCCTGACCTGTCGGTGACATGTGGCCACAGTTAAGGCACCAAATGGGGGCACAGTCAGGATAGAGATGAAGATTTCCCCATTTACATTCCTCTGGGATATCCTATAAATGCAGGGGCTTCATCCCTGGGCTCCGGGGCTCCCATGTGCATCCAGTCAACAGGATAACAGGCAGCATAGTGAATAGAGGTATCTGATCAACTGCTCTTCACCAGAAATAGAATTGCAAAGGAGAAAGCTTGTGGAACCTAGACTATTTCTTTAAGTTGAGCACATTGCACCAAGTTTTTACCCTAACAGACCTTAGCACATGGACACACGTGTGTGTGTGGGGGGGGGGTGTGGCAGAGGTTGGGCCTTGCTTCTTCAATGGTTAGCCACATAAAGAGATGGCCAGAAGCTCCAGTTCTCAGGCCCAGTCTGTCACCTCACTCCCTTATACCTCAACCCCTGCATCTATAAAATAGGAAAACTACCTGTTTTCTCCTCCAGTCATTCCAATAGGTGCTCTCAGGGAGAGAATCTGTTTCAGAAAAAAAACAAAACTAATATTAATCATCTTTTCTGATTTATAAACCTGGGTGACTTACATGCCTAGAAAATTGTATTTTGAAGATAAACGTGGCTATCAGACTATATGAAGCAATTTCATACATTTAAAACAGTCCTGTAAGAGTTGGGATAGCTGAAGCTGCAGCAACTATCTTAGACCATATCAGTAAGGTAAGTACACTAAGGTAAGGACAGTAAAATAGAAGAACTGAAGCCCGAGACAGCAGTGGATATTTCAGCAGTGGATATATTGTTTTTTGTTGTTGTTGTTGTTGTTGTTGTTTTTTGAAACAAAGTCTCATTTTGTAGTTCAGGCTGGCCCTGAGCCCAGGTTGTAATCCAGTCAAACCTGGAACTCACAGAAATCCTCCTGCCTCTGCCTCCCAAGTGCTATGATTACAGGCATGAGCCACCATGCCTGGCACTGTGGTATGCGGTACTGATTGCTGGTGGGCCTGAGTATCCATGCCCGGCATTGTTGTATGTGTTATGGAGGATCAAATTCAGGACCTTGTGCTTGCTAGGCAGGCACTGAAACCACTGAGCTAAATTCCCAGACCCCACCAAAATTATTTAAGGCACTGTTGTCCATGATTTCTGTTAAGTGAAGCTGAATATAATGTCTATGTCTAAGAGACACAGGGAGTGGATGTGTTTACACTAGCAGCCCACTCACCAGGGTTGAACACTCTTAGATGTCAAATCTAGAATAAATGAAGAAATTAAGACTGAGGATCTGACTAAAACAACTAAAGAGAGTTGGAATATGGGAAGAGGAGCTGCCATCAGCACAAAGAAAGTGCATGAGATGAAAGGAGACCCAGAATGGAGGTTGCAGAGGACTCGGAGGTCTCTCTTGCCTGGGAAGAAGAGGTAGACAGTCCCATAGACAGGCAGTGATCACATACCAGCTCGGAGTCCCAGGTGCCTCTAAACTTCACTCAAAGTAAAAATACCAAGAACAGAGTTTTCTGGAACATCTGGTGTGGAATGTTGACATGAGAGTCTCTGTGTGACAGATCTGGGTTCTGGCAGCCAGATCACTATTCACTAGCCATGGGCAAGTCGGCTTATCTTCCACACCTTTCCCCCAGACCGTACACTGGGGAAAACTGGAGTGATCACTAGGAGTTACTGTGAATTACAGATAATGGACATAAAACTACACTTTTACACAGATCTAGGCACAGATCCAGCAAATAGCCAATAAATAATCACTTAACAGCCTGAATATAATCTACACAACAAGGGAAATTATGCTGAAATCATTAAACAGGGTTCTATAATCTCTGTTAACTCAAGAAACTACTTTTACAACCAAATTGATTGCTGCAATATTTTAGTAATGTTTATTCATCAATTAAACACCAGTTTATCCATAAGTTGCAAAATTCCCATGGAGTATTTCTGATTCCCTCCATCCCTGTCCAGATACCTCAGGTGGGTCAGTCTGTTATATGTCGGTGCATATGGCTTTGCTCTATTATACACACATGCATGCCTGAGCACAAATACTTCCCACCCACAGTCCACTTCCTCCTCCCAACCCACCACAATCATCTACTTCATCTGACATGCTAACCTAACCTTATTGGGGTTTTAGAAATAAAAGGCAGGCAGGGAGAGGATGAGAGAGAAAACAAACAAGCCGTAGAGACCCAAGGCCCCTGGAAACTGCCTTGTTCGATACAGACAATAAGGAAACTAGGTCTGCTCTGGATAGGGTGGTTGATTGTTTCAATTGTGGTTGGAAAAATTCCTTCCATCCACACACCCAAACCTCCTTATAATGTGACTCTGCTGCCCCTCCCATCAAATGGTACAGTCTATTCTTCCAGCACATGGGACTTGCGCTGACCAGCAGAATGCAGTGTTAACTGTGCATTCCTATAAGAAATACCTGAGTTAATCAACTTAGAAAATGATTATTTTTGCTCATAGTTTTGCAGGTTTCTGGTCAGTGCTCAGTTGCCCTCTTTGCTTTTGGGTAGACCTAGGTTCCACAATCCCTTTGAAGCCAATGCCCCCAGTACCCTAAAGCCTTCCACCAGGCCATCTGTTAAAAGTTCCACCATCTCCCAGAAGCAGCATAATGGACAATAACCCCTAACACTGGGACCCTCAATAACTAAGCTACAGCATGTTGAAAGTAGTTTTGCAACTTCTGAGTGCAGAGCTCAAAGGCTCCTTCAGCTTCGGCCCTCTCCCTTATGAATGTCAGCACCATGTGCACACGTGGCTTAAGTCACTAAGTTTGGAGCTGCTTGTTACACAGCTGCAAAGTATAAGTAGATTCCTAGGCAGGAAACAACTATCTCTAAGATGTACTCCAGGCTTCCTTGTCTCAAGCTATCAGGCAATGCCAACCTCAGTGGTTCTCTTCCCAGGAGAGTTGTCATTTTCTTCAAGTTTCAGTCCCCAACATACACATACCAAACAAGATACAATGTTACTAGGCAATGAGGCTCAGTATCAAAGTTAGAGACCTTTACACACAGTGGGAGGGCTGCAGTCATTGGGTGTATTATACTATGGTTAGTCATTGTCACTGTCATTATCATTATTATGATAATGGCCATATTATAATAGAGAATAAATTAACCACCTTTTGAAGTTTTGCTGTCTTTCAGACTTGAGAGAAAAGAGAGTCATGTTTTACTAAATCACACTTTACCATAAAAATTATCAATGGAAATGGCTGGACTAATTTTTGCCTTCCAGGAACTAGAGGGAAAGACTGGGAAATAAGGACAAGAAAAGGTATAGGTTGCCTGGGACATATGAGCATTGCTGCAGACATGGAGTAGGGGTCCCTTTTCTCTCTCTCTCTTCCCCTTTTTCTTGGAGGGAGAGGACAAGGGTACTGGGAAACACTCTGAGGAAGGGAAATAACTATGAAACTCTCATCACAGTGGCCTATAGCACAGCAATTGGGGGAGGAAGGGTCACCAAGGAGAGGGACACAGTGCATGGGTGTGGGGTGGGGGCGACAGGGAGCTGGAGATGCTGAATGTGAAGGGCCAGTTAATGAAGAATGTGCCAGGAAGTGAGCCTGGCAGGGCAGCGTGTTCTCAGCACAGCCTTCCAAGCCAGGGAGACAGCGCCAGCCAGAGAAAATGACCACAGGCGATACATACTCAATCATAACAATAGGCACTTCCCTCACAGCCTCCTACTTTATCACGCCAGCCTTGGTCTCCTTGTCAGTACCATGGGAGGAGAAGTTCCAAGGTTAAGTGCCTGTGAGGGTCAGCTGAGAGGGAATGCCCTCCCCAGCCGCCTCTGCTCGAAGAGGGGCCCCTTTGCCTGCACATCATGTGGGCCCCTGTCCTGGGAGAAGGCAGTCTGACAGACCCAGCATGCTCCCTCCCTGCAGCGCTGCCCACTCCTCCCTGACAGGACACCTCCCACTACCTCGCCCACCCAAAGGCCTGAGAGTGCTGCCAAGGGCGGGCAGAGGCTGTGGCAGGAAGAGAAGCAGCCCTGGCATGTTGTGCTTGCCACCCACCCCTACCTGCCTGCAACCCTTCCTCAGATGCCAGGAGCCAAGAGGCTCCCGGAAGAAGTAAAAGGAACACACCTACCCACATGTGCACACATTCATGCAGTCACACTTGCAAACTTCCACACCCTCAGTCGTGCATGTTCAGACACACTCACAATACACTCACATACCTATGCTCCACTCATGTGCGCTCACAGTATACTCCATATACACTCATACCCCCACTCATGCTCACACTTGCATACACTTGTACACTCACACCCCACTCCTCCATTCATACACTCACATGTTCTCTCTGTCTCTGTCTGTCTGTCTGCCTCTCTCTGTCTCTCTCTCTGTCTCTGTCTCTGTCTCTCTCTCTCTCTCTCTCTCTCTCACACACACACACACACACACACACACACACACACACACACACACACACACACAACTAGCAACAAGGATATCTCTTCCCTCTCCCTGTCTCCTGACCCTGTGAGAGGAATCCATCTGGCTCTGCAATGGCAGCCTCAGAGCTTCACACCATCTGGAAACACACGCAAGGAAGGACCATGCCAGGCTGAAAGACAGGCGGCCAGGGTCACGGGAAGGGAGAGAAAAACCACAGCGCTGCCAGATTCCAGTCCAAACACCTTAGTGCTGCCCCCCTCACCCCCCACATGACCCTGCCGTCCTAGCAGCGCTCCCCAGATGCCAGGGTCCTGCCTGATCTCCTCTCGGCCTGCGGTCCCCACTCCCCCACAGCACCCACCCAGGAACAACAGAACAGCCACATGAAGTCTAATTTAGCCCTCATTTTCCCTGGCCATGGTTGTGTGATTTCTAATTATTTTATTCCCAAGACTTACCTTGATGGATAGTTATACGTTTTCCAATTTACTATACAATATCTTGTAAAGTGCCCTTTGAAAAAAAAGTGTGGATTATTTCACATTGTTAATTTTCCCAGCTCTAAAGAGAAATCCACAGATAATCACCAGCCCTAGAAGCTCTGATTCCATGCCCATTTCCTTTAATACTAATAAAATGGACAGTTCATTTATAAGAAGTTCCCTAAAAGAGGGTATTGAAAAACATTATATTTCTTTTAAAGTTGTTAAAGGGCATAAATCCATTACTCAGATAGAGATCGCTTAATAATTTAATGCCTTTGGCTTGGCATTGTTCCCGGAATATTTTCACTTTATCTGTCTTTATTTTCAGGTTGGAACAAATTAAGGAATAATCAGCTATGTTGGCGGGAACTGTCCAGGCAGAGGCAGGAAGGGATGGGGACGACCTGGGGGAGCCGGCAGTCCCAGGAACTCCCTTTGCTACACAGGCCTTCAGCTGAGGCCTGGTACGCCCCGGAGGCCATGGGGACACTGTCTTCCTACGCGGAGTAAAAGACAGATGCTGCCAGCAGCCAGATGCCCCTGCCTTGGAGAAGCTGGGCCTCTTGGAGCAGCCCCCATCCACCGCTCAGATCCTGCCCAGCCAGGCAAGCAGGTGGGAGGGCCCCAGAGACTGAGCTTTTCTGCAAAGGGGATTAGTTTGCATTTTCTAAACAAAATCATTTACATGATGCATTAACCCAACCCCATAATTAAAATCATTAACGTTTCTTTGTGCAGATTAGCAATAAAGAGGAACCAAGTGCAGGAATCAACATTTTTTCTCACAGGCTCATCGAACTCCTCCCCTGGAAGAGCAGCAGCTCCCGCCCCTGCCCTGCCTCCAAGATCTTGCCTCAGGGATCCAGCAGACTAAGTTCTAGCTTCACCTTGACCCTCCAGAAGATGAAGAGCAGGCGGTGGGGGAGGAGAGCCAGATAGAACAGAAGGAGGCTTGGCCCACACAGGGCTCTGGAACTGAATCTCCCTATTTCCCTACCCCTCTGAGCTCCTCAGTTTCCCTGTGACACAAACCCAGATAACTCAAATGATGCCTGCAGTCCTCATTTCCTGCTGGGTGTGCCCCCCTGTGCTTAGAAGAGATTTCTGGGCATAACTGGCATTCAGCACATGTTTGTTGAAGGAAATGGAGGGGAAGGCAAAAGGAGTGGGCAATGGAGACATAGTGACAGCCACATACATACCCTATGCAGGGAGTCAGCGCTGGACAAGCAGCATGGGGCCCTCACATGGCCCCAGAGTGTGACTGCCTTGAGGCCGCACCTGTGGAGTGATTGCACCCACTGAGGAGTTAACAAAGGCTGCTAGGGGAGGGTGACAGGGGACCTAATGCATAGGAAGGCCAATCCAGGAAAACTCATGGTCAGAGCCAGCCTCATTCTCTGGGGACGGGAGCCAGGTCCCCTGCAGAGGTGGGCACAGCTGGATGGCTAAATGGGGATCAGAGGCCTTGGCAGTTCAGTCATGCTCCTGGTGAGGGGTCTGGGCCAATGAACTTCTTACTGCTATTGTGTTGCCCTGACTGGCCCTGACAGGCTGGGCAAAGAAGTCTTCTGTTTATGCCATGCCAAGATTTCTGGAGCAGTTCTAGATCTCTAGTATTTATAAGGAACTGGTCCTTTTTCTTTCCAGGGCCATATCCTGGGAAGAACATGCCTTGGAATGAAACTGCCGTAAATTGAAATCCTAGCCTCACAGTTTAATAGCTGTGTGGCTTCAATAAGTTACTTAAATTCTCTGAACTTTGGCTTCCTGACAAGCAGAGGGAGTATCGCCTCACTCAGAATGTTAGGAGACTAAAAGAGCACGAAAGGGTGGAAACATCTGCCACCATACTTGAACAGTGACTTCACAAAGATCACACTATGGCAGGTTAAGGATGACTATAAGTTCTTAAGTACTTCTTGCATCAAGAAATAGTAGAGTCCATTCCCCTTCCTTGAGTATCAGCTGGGCTTGTGATTTGATTGATCAGAGCAATGCGGCGAAAATGATATTCTGTGATGTCTCCTACTGCCTCAGAAGAGTCCTGCAGCTCTCCTAGGACATGCTCCAAGACCCCTCAGCCACTACCTAGGAAGTGTAGCTCCCTGAGACCCTGAAGCTGGGGAGAGGCCTTGTGCAGTTGATCAGCCTCATCTTCCAGCCAACCCCTACTACATTACAATCTCCTGTACTGGCTGAATAGTGTTCCCTCCAAAATTCACACCCACCTGAATGGAACCTTACTTTAAATAAGGGTTTTCACAGATGAAATTAAGACAAGATCATCCCAAATTGGGGTGAGGCTTTATAAGAAAAAGGAAATCTGAACATGGAGACTCAAAGAAGAAAGCTAGCCACAGGACGATGGATGTTGAGACTAGAATGGTGTGTCCAAAAGTCAAGGAATACCAAGGCTGGCTGGCAGTCCCCAAAATCTAGAAGAGACAAGGAAGTGTTCTTTCCTAGAGCTTTCAGAGGGACCCTAACCCTACTCGATTTCAAAATCTGGTCTCCCAGACTGTGAGAGAATGCATTTCTGTCATTTAAGTAACAGATTGTGATACTTTGTTACAGCATCCTGGGCAAGGACTATGCTGGACAAGATGTCAGACATGTGACCCCGCGACAGACCCCTTTAGACCAGTTCATCACCAGCACATTCAAGGTCACCTGGAGCAAAAGTCTCAGCAGCTGAGATCTGCCTAAATTCCTGACCCACAAAATCATGAAGTATAATAGACTGGATTTTTACTTTAAGCCAGGAAGTTTTAAGGCAATTAGTTTGCAGCAATTGACAGACATACCCAGGAAGTCACTCACTGAACTGAATCTAAAATTTAGGTTTCTTGCTCCCTACTTAATTCAGTGGGACTTTCCATTTTCCTACAATTTCTCTTATTCATAAACCAGTTATTATTCTTAGCAGTTTAGTACGCATATATAATATAAGTTTTATCCTAATACCCAGTCAAGATATAAAGTTAATTGAGAACAGGTAAATACACAGCATGCCACTTTTGCATACCACTGTCAACATCTACCCCTTGGTTAAGTACCAGAAGTGAGGATTTTAAGTAATGGCAAAATAATGAAAATAAAACAGGGCATAGGGAGAAAGATGTGATGAAAGTTCAGGTTTGTAATAGGGGAGTCAGAATATTGGATGGAAGAGGTGAATTCCAATCATGAGGAACTTTGAAAACTAAGCTGGGAAGCTTTAATAGAAAGACAGGCAACAATGGATATTCTAACAGGAACACCAGCAAGCTGGACTCAGTCAGTCCTCTCACTTTACCATCCTATTCTAGTGTCTGGACCCTACTTGCATCCCAAGGACTTCCTAGAAGTTGAGAATTCTTGTACCTAGAAAACTAGCATTAACATAAATCAGATGGATAAGCAGTTTTGGAAATCATGGTGTATCTGTTGAGAATCACGGCTCTCCTGTTTCTGGAAGGGGACTCAGGTTGATCCATGATTCTGTAATACAGGAAAACGTTTGGGAGGTGAGAAGTTGCTTATAGCAAAGACCAAATAATGCCAACAAGTTCCAGAGATCTTTGTGAGATCCCAACCTTTCTACCTCAGAACCTTCCACATGAGGCTGGCTTCTCTTTTGGGGATAGGTGGGTCAGTGCTTCCATTTTCTTCCTTTGAAGAGTAAGCTCTGCTAGAGACATGTCCTCCCCATATATCAATCTCCTGGGCCAATAGTCACAGCCCATGAGCCACACCTGAACTTCACCCAGAGGTCATAGTACCTAGAAATCCATTTATTTTGTTTCCTACATCTCAATCCAATCAGAACCTTAAGATCAAAACAATAATACCATCTTCCCAAAGTCTTGCAACTGTACTAGTCCACAGGGCTTCATGCTAGTCACCGTGTATCATTTCATATTCATAGTGCATCATTTTATGACTTTTCTACTTTTTAAACTATTTGTTTTACAGTTACCTAGGCATCTTTTTAATTTACAGTTGTATTAAAAAGTAAGGCATACTGAAGAAAGAAAAAAGATTGAAAAATACATATGATGGGTACTCTGTCCAGTCTAATCCTTTGTCTTCTCCCCAGAAAAAGCTATTGTTTTCAGTTTATGGTTCGGTCTTCCAGACATGCTTTCTGCCCATGTAAATATACCTGTGAGTGTTCTATATCTCTGTATTTTTACCTGTTAAAGTATAAAGACAGCACACCACATATCCTTTTTGTATCTTAATCTTTCATAATCTTTTAAACCTTACTTCATGACTTCATACAAGATTTGTTTTGGGAATTGCTCAGATGTGTTTGGGAAGGATATATTCTCAACTGGTAGACATATGGCTGCTACAGTATTCATCTTGATTGGTGTTTTAATTTTTTCACAAGCTTACCAACATTTTGGTCTAATTTCTTAAATTATAAAATAAATTTGTAAATTTATAAATCTCTCACTTAGACGGATGGGATAGATCACCTTTTTTTGGTACTTTTATCATTTTATTGAACTTGTATCTCATAATTAATCCTTTATGTTAGAATTTTTGTTTTGCTTTATTTCTTTAGCACTCAGGATTGAATCAGTGTGTTGCACATGCTAGATAAACACTATTCTAATAAGTTATGTCACCAGCCCTTCTAAAAACTTATTTTGAAATAGGATCTGAATTACCCAGGCTGGTCTTGAACTCTTGTCTCAACCTTCCAGTAGCTAAGATTACAGGGATGTGCCGTCACATCCAGCAAATTTAGTGTTCTTTAATAAAATTAAAATTTCTTTATATTTATACCTTCATTTACCAAGTTTATTTTTCATGGTGTCTTGAATCTTCTTAATGCAATGAGCTCCGTTTCTTAACTACATATTTTAGGAGTTCTTTTGGAGACCACCTTCTGGTGTGAATGCTGAGTTTTTGTTGGTCCAAATATGTCTTTTCTGATCATTTATATTTGCATAAAATTCTAGTTTGATACCCCCACCTGTCAGCACTCTGAAGATGTCTTCTGGCTGCTATGGTTGCTATGGAGAAGTCAGCTATTTTTCCAATTTTGTTGTCCTTTGTAGGTCATCTATCTTTCCTCCCTGGCTGGTTTAAGATGTATATATTTTCTTTTTCTTTCTTTTTCCTCCTGGTCCTCCTGTGCTTGTTTGGCCTACTCCACCATGACTGGACCCATCAAGACTTCACCCACTGGCTCTGTGACCTGTACCATCTACGAATCTCTTTAAGTTAAGGGGATTTGGAGTCATCACCATCTCAAGACTTCCTGGTTTGTTTGGCTCTTAAGACTATCAGGGAAATGATTCAGACTTCCTATGCCCCAAATAACAGAAAAAGAGCTCATTCTTCCCTGGGGGGGTTGGAATAAGAAGAGCTTGGGGCAGAGGAATGGAGATAGATATTTTATCTGACAATCTTCTAAAAACCTTTAGCATTAAGTACTGCCCACCACCAGGTCAGGAGACACTAATATGCCCTGGTAAGCACATATCTGAGAGGCAGTGGGTAAGTTCCACAGTACACATGTCATCCATATATAACTGCTTGACTATTGAATGTACTCATGATAACTCTGAATATCATAAATACAGTATATGCTTGAGACTATTTGAGGGATGGAAATATCTAGCTCAAGAATTTATGGATGGAGTGAGGAGTGAAGAGAAGAGTCTAATAAGAACACCAGGTGGGGTGCGTGAGTGATGAGTGTTAACTGGACATTTCAGGTAGAACTGGATTTTGAAAGTGTTAAATAAGAGGGTTTCAATGCTAGCCTACTGGTAACAAAAATCTCATGATTCTTTGATTGGAAAGTTCTACAGGTCCCATGTTAGTCAGGCCCACACACAGAAACAAAGCCTTTGCCAAGTAGCTTCACAGAGAGAAAAGAACATGAAGAATTCGTTAAAGCCATGTTTAAAAACACTGAAGAAAATAAATAACTGATAAGGCGGTTTGAAGATCACCAGAACAGGAAGCTGAAACCGTCCCAAGGAACAGAGGGATGGACAAAGGAGAAGATGCTGTTATTGGAGCTCAGAGCACGGAATTGTTGTTGAAGCTGGAACTGGAAAAGCCACCACCACTGCAAGAGACGATGCCTGAAGCAGAGACAAGGAAACGAGAGCCTGGCTTTTCCTCGCCTAAATTTCCTCCTCCTCCTCCTCCTGTTAGCATATTCTGCTGGATAAACTTAGCCAAAATCTAGTTCACCAGGAATTAGATTTAAAAGATTCATCCCTCTGCACCACAGTGTACAACAGAGATCAGCGAGAAATGACACAAGGAGCAAATCAGCAAATGAGGAACAGACAGGAGGCTGGAGAAAGATCAGCTGGGAGCCCCAGAGAAGTTCAGACAGGAGGAGGACTCCAAACCACAGGAGTGGCCAGAAGGAAGAGGAGGATGCTACTAAATCCTCAGACAGACAGATATAGGAAAAGATGATGCTCAAATCCAGAAATCAGGGGCATGAAAATTAAGGTCCAGTCTAAAGTACATTACAATCGCAAAAATGGAAAGATTTGATGAATCCAAATGTTGACAAGAATGTGGGGCAATGGACAATGTGATTCACGATATAGACTTTGCCTGCTCGTGGAAGCTGATAGATCTACTTTGAAAAATGGCAGCTTAGCATTATCTAGCAAAAATAGACAGGAATACTCAGTGACAGATAACTGACACCTGCTCTTTACTTCACTGAGATGTATGAACATGGCTCTTAAGAAACAGGCTATAAAGATTTATAACAGCCTCATTTGTATTTGTCCCAAACTAAAAAGGATCAAGTAACCAATAAAGAGAAGAGTTGATTTTTTAAAAAATTGGGTACATTCTTGTATACCATACAATGGAATATAGTAATGAAAATGAGCTACAACAACCAAATAAATGATTCTTACAAATTAATGTCAAAAAAAAAAAAAAAAACAAGACAAGGACTGACTACACATACAATGATCCTGGTCTCATTAGGTTCAAAAGTAGGCAAATCTAATCATAAAGATGAAAATGTAATTGGTTAAAAAAAAGCATGTAAATTATTACATAAAAATAAGGATAATAGTTATCACTCAAGGGAAAAGAGTTTCTAGAATTTCTAATATTGGTTTTTATTTTTAATTACATGATGGCTACTTGAGTGCTGTATTAAACTATTTTTTAAACTTTTCTTATAAACTGTACCAAATTTCCTATTTATATATTATTATGAGTAAAAAAATGTTAATTTTTTAAAAAAGAAACACAAGACCAGGGATTTAACTCAGTGGTTCCGGCATCTGCCTGGCAAACACAAGGTCCGGAGTTTGATCTCTGGTAACCACATACCACAATGCAGGGCATGGTGACTCATGCCTGTAAACCCAGAAATCAGGAGGCAGGAAGATTGCTGTGAGTTTGAGGATGGCCTGGGCTACGTAGTGAGTTCAGGGCCAGCTTGAACTACAAAGTGAGACCCTGTCTCAAAAAACTAAAAGAAAGAAAGAAAGAAAGAAAGAAAGAAATGCAGAGGAGAAAATGTTTCACATATCTTTTCTCACGAAACTACCAGAGGATGTGCTTCATCAAAACAAGGGAGCAAGCTAAGAAACACAGGAATAAGAATCAAAACAGAACTGAGAGAAAGAGAATCCTTCAAGGAATAGTAAAAGATGATCCTAGGCTGACGGATATTCACAGAGCACCTAGACAAAAAGAAATAGGTCAGGAGTGTCCAAAGAAAGTTCAACAAAGAAATAAAATTAATAAGATTGCCTGATACATGTGAAAGGACTGAGAAATATTTATCTAATTAAAAGAATGTTAGGGGATAAATTGATGATAAATGCACAAGAAACAAAGCAAACCAACTAACAGGAAAAAGCCCATGACAATTATTAATTCCAGAAACCAAAAAATTAATGCATGAAAGAAATCCCAAAAGGAATATCACAACAATATAGAGAGGAAATAATAATCCAGTTACTTTCTCTAGTGTAAGAAACTAAATGATGACCA
>PVIR01008405.1:0-56901 GCA_004026965.1 Petromus typicus
GTAGAATTCATTAGTAAAGCCATCAAATCCTGTTCTTTTCTTCTCCTTTTGAGACAGGGTCTCACTTAGTAGTTCAGGCTGGCCCTGAACTCACTATGTAGCCTAGGCTAACCTTGAACTCACAGCAATCCTGTTTCTGCCTCCCGAATGCTAGGATAATGGGCATGAGCCACCATGCCCGGCTAGGTCCTAAACTTTTGTTAGATGGAAGATTTTTAAGGGATTGCATCAATCTCTTACTCACTATTGTTCTATTTAGATTTTCTATTTCTTTAGATTTGATTTTGGTATGTTGTATATATTCAATAATTTATACATTTCCTCTAGATTTTCTAATTTTTAGTATATAATTTTCACTATTATGTTCTTCTATGTTTCTATAGTGTCTCCTTTTTTATCTTTGTTGTTATTTTTATTCATTGAAATCTCTCTTTACTTGGTAACTTTAGCTAAAGTTTTGTTGATTTTATTTACCCTAAAAAAAGCTCCTTTTTATTTTTTGTATTTTTTTTAGTTTTGATTTTATTTATTTGTGCACTGATCATTAATTTTAGGTTTGATTTGTTTTTATTTTCCTGAATCTCTGAGGTACATTGTTGTTTATTTGAGATTGTTTTTTGTGTGAGTGGCACCAAGGACCTTGTGCTTGGTAGGCCATGTGGTGCCAGTGAGCTAAATCCCTGGCTCATCTATATATTTTTTTAATGTATACATTTATTGCTATTAACTTCCCTCTTTTTTGCTTTTTCTGTATCTCGTAGGTTTTGATATGCTGTGTTGTCATTTCATTAATTTATAGATTTTTAAATTTCCTTTTAAAATGTTAGTTTCCCATTGGTCATTTAGCAGTATGTTATTCAGTTTCATGAATCTGTACACTCTCTGTGACACTTCTGATTAAGATTGTATTAAGAGATGCCTACCAAATTGGCGAAGTACACCTCTGCATGTGTCTGTGGGGTGTTTCTGCTGATGACGGACATACTGGCCAACAAACTAAGGGAGGAAGACTATGTACATTTAAAGTTATCAGTAAATGTGAACTAACTTCTGTCATTTTGTTAATTGTGTTCTGATTGCATTTAGATTTTTTGTTCTTTTTTACTTCTAATAATTATTTTTATGATTTGGTCATTTCCCTTCATTCTTAAGATTGATTCTTTTTCTATTTTGTGTATTTATCCTTTGAGTGAATTTTGCATACTTATATATTTTCATGATGATAAAACTCCCTATATATTTCTTGTAGGGCTGGTGAATTGCTGATGAATCACCACAGTTTTTGCTTATCTAGGAGAGACTTTCTTTCTTCTTTAGGTTTGAAAGATAATTTTTCTGAGTATAGTAGTATTTTTAGGCAGATTTCTGAGTATTTTGAATATATCATCCCATTTCCTTCTACCTGTAAAATTTCTTCTGATAAAGCTACTGTGAGTTAAATTGGCCTTTCTTTATTTGTGACTCTTGCTAATTTGGGGATTTTCTTTGCCATGTACCTGGGACATTTTGACTGTTTGCCTTGGTGAAGGTCTATTTGGATTAAACTTAGTTGTGGTCATTTGAACTTATTGAATCTGGATGTTCATGTCTCTGAAGATTAGAAAAATTTCAGCTATTATTTTGTGAAATAGATATCCAGTGCCCTTTTTGGTCTTCAGCTTCTGGAGTTCCTTAATAGAAATGCAAGTTCTGATCCAAACATTACAGTAAAGGATGCATTGCTATAAATTTCTCTCAAAACAGGCTCCCTTATTTATCTCATCATCTTGCCACTTTCTGAAGCAGTTTTGGAAGTCCTTTTTTTTTTGTAGTACTAGAGAATGAATCTAGGATCTTTGCGCTGAGTTATATCCCTAGCCCTCTTTAATTATTTTTAAAAATTTATTGTAAAATAGGTAAATTTTATATATACATCATGATCTCATTCAACATTGAGAATTTGTAACAGTATATGACATGACTTGATTCTCATTTTTTCCCATTTCCCTGTAATTATTTTTTTATCTGAGACAGAGTTGATTTTTTTTGTGTGTCTTCCTTGATGGTATGTCATAGTCATTTTGACTCTGGAAAAGAGCTCATAGTGCCAGATGTAATGAATAGGGTGAATAAAGACTATAATATTTTTATTTGACAGAAATAGCTGTACACATTTTGAGTTGATTCAGGACATCAAATTTGTCCCAGAAAGATACTCATGAAAGAGTACTTATAAAACTTTTAGAAAGGGATGAATGTGATAAAAGCAAGGGGGAAGATTTTGAGGCAAGATTAATGTCAATGTGTCATTTAGTGTAATAAATATTTTAAAATTTTTATTTAAGGGCCGGGGATTTAGCTCAGTGGTTCTGGTGCCTGCCTTGCAAGCACAAGGGCCTGAATTCAGTCCCTACTAACCACATACAACAATACTGGGCATGGTGACTCACATCCACCAGCAATCAGTACCACATACCACAGTGTAATCCTAGCACTCAGGATGCAGAGGCAGGAGGATTGCTGTGAGTTTGAGGCTGAGCTCAGGACCAGCGTGAACCACAAAGTGAGACCCTCTCTCTCTCTCTCTCTCTCTCAAAAAAAAAAATTTAAACATGTACCATGCTTTTAATCATACCTCTGTTTGTTCATTGAATGATGTTTCATAAAGGTAATATGCTTTTTTCCAAAAACTTAAACCAAAGGTCTACTTTAAGAAGTATTTTTCTGTTATTAAACTCTTCAGTAGCACAAAGTTTTTATGTGGCCACACAATATTTAAATAAGGAAGCTGAAGGAGGCAGGAATCCCCTAATGGATGGTAACCAGAGACCTCTTATAGGACTGCCATAGGCTGTTTTATTCATTGTGCATCTTGGCTCAGTAGAACTATTTCATAATGAAATTGCAAGATAATTCCAGTGGGCAAACTGACCTCTCTTCTAGAGGTTGTCAGTCATCTCCTGAGAGAATTGATTCTGGATGAGAAATACTAGATGAAAAAAACCCTCTCATGTTGACTCTCCAAGTCATATCTAATACTTTAGTCCTTTCATACGAAAGTCACAAGTGACATTTCAGAAGTTATGGAAACTTCATTGTTGCAATTATTTAAATACTCCAAGGGCCAAGTAACACTGACAGTCTTTCTAATTGGAGATCATAAATGGGTTATCCCTCCCTGAATTTGGCAGGAGTGGCTCTAAGGTTTTGATTAGGAGGCTTGGATTTCTCACCACATTAGAATTTACTTGCCTGGTATATTTGTTGCAAATACCTGCATTATAAATTTGCTCAGAGTTTCAGGCAAAAATCCTAGCACTGATAATTTTGAAAGCAAAGTATATGTGAGAAAGTCTAAGGTCTTGGAATTAATCCCCAGGGCTATAAAAACAAAACTTCACTCTTATAGTGACTTTTCCTAGCTTTTTATATTTTTATAGAGGTTATTGATGAAACCAGGATTATATTTTCTCCAGTGTATCCTTTTTGAGTCAAGCTGCCTACTGCTGTTATTTCTTTTTTTTTTTTTTTTTTTTGAGACAGGGTCTCACTTTGTGGTTCAGGCTGGCCCTGAGCTCAGCCTCAAACTCACATCTCAGCAATCCTCCTGCCTCTGCCTGCCTCCTGAGTGCTGGGATCACAGGCATGAGCCACCACGCCTGGCACTGTGGTATGTGGTACTGATTGCTGCTGGGGTGAGTCTCCACGCCCAGTATTGTTATGTGGTTGCCAGGACAAATCTGGGCCTTTGTGCTTGCAAGACAGGCGCTGGAACCACTGGGCTAACTCCCCGGCCCCTACCACTGTTATTTCTTAAAACAGCTCTCTTTAAATGTATGATTAATGTACAATGAAGTGTACATATTTAAAGTGTGTAGTTTGATATATCTTTATCTATGTATATATCTATATCCATATCCATATCTCCATCACAGCAGTTACGATAGTGAATGTATCCATCATCTCAAAGCATTTTTTCAACCCCCTCTGTCATTGTACAATTATGAGTTTCCCTAATGACCATTTTTCATGTGCTTTTTTTCCATTATATTATAGCAATGTGTGTGTGTGTGTGTGTGTGTGTGTGTGTGCATGTATATCTTCCATGTGAATCTATATCTATATCTATATCTATATATCTATCTTCTATGGGACATGTCTATTCAAGTCTTCTGTGGGTGCAGGATAAGGTTTCAGATATGGTTCCAAGTTCATTTTTTTCTTTTTGGATATTGATATCCAAATATTTGAGTATATCTGTGCAAAAGGGCTATCCTGTCCAGTTTTCCTTGCCTTTGTATCCTTGTCAAAACCATCTGCCTATGCATGCATGGGTTTATTTCTAGACTCCATTATGTTCCATTGACCTGTTTGCTACCTTTAGGCCAATATTGTACTATGTTGATTATTAGGACATTGTAATAATTTTCAAAATAAAATAGTATTAGCCCTCTGTGTTAGCCTTCTGCCACTGAAACACGTATCTGAGATAAATGTCTTACAGGAAGGGAAGATGTCTTAGTTACTTTCTCTTTGCTGAGATAAAGTACCTGATGACCACAAGTTAAAGGAAGAAAGGTTTATTTTGACTCAAGTTTGTAGAGGTGTCCGTCTGTAGTTGGCTGGTTCTAAGGCAGGGTGGCCTGGTACAGGGACATCACAGAGGGCAAACAGTCTGTGGCAAAGCAGGGAAGGAACAGCAAGCAGCAGCAATGGTAAGCCTCCCTTTCCCTTTTATTTTATCTGGACTACAGTCCTCTGGGTGGTGCCACCCACACCCAGGGTAGGGCTTCCATTATTCATACCCATCTCTGCTAAACCAATTTAGTTATCATGCTACCTTAATCACAGCATTGCACACCCATGATTTAGCCACCTCCCTAAAACTCCACCTATCAGACCATGAGACTTTGGGGGAACATTTAGATCAAGCTATACAGAATGCTTGTTTGACCCATGGTTCCAGAGACTTCAGACCGTGGTCATTTGGCTCTGTTGCTTTCTGCATATGGCAGCGAATCACAGTGGGAGTGCACAGTGCAGGAGGCCTATTCATCTCGTGGGAGCATGGAAGCAAAGTATAAAAGAAGAGAGGAGTCCCAACATCTCCTTATGGTCACACCCCTATGACTTAACTCCCTACAACCAGGCCTCCTAAAAGTTCCATTACCTCCCTGTAGTACATTGGGCTGGGAACCAAGCCTGTAATACAGGAAACTTTGAAGCATATTCGGGACCTGAACCACAGCTTCCAACTTTTTTTTCTTCTGTGAAGTTGTTTTGGCTATTTTAAGTCCTTCATATTTCTAAATGAATTTTAGAATCAGTTTTTCAGATTTTACAAAAACATCCTGTAGTATTTTTGTGTTGGGATTGCATTGATTCTATAGATCAATTTCATCTCCTCCTCTTTAAAAAAAAAAAAAAGGATAAGAGGTTGGTCACCACACACAAAGTTCTGCACCTGGATATTCTCCCTATACAATAAATCATGCAGCTCTTAATTTCTGGTGGTCTGGATTGTAGTTTCATTGTATTCTGTCATGGAGATGTAACTTACTTATTTTAACCAGTCACCTCTGATGGACTTTTAGTTTATTGCCAATATTTTGCAATTACAGATGGGACTGCAGTACAGTAATCATACTATGTCATTTCCCTTGTGGGCAAATACATCTGTAAGATACATTTGAAAAGTATGATTGCTAAGCTAAAGGGTACATAAATTTGAAACTTTAATGAATATTGCTAAGTTGCCCACCCAAGAGTTTTGTTAATTTATATTGCTATCAGTAAGTAATAAATTCAGATGGCCTCATGTATCATGTGTCGCAACCTCAGCAGTGGACTGCCAGTTTCTTTTCACCAAGGTAAGAGGTGAAAATGGTTTATCAAAATCATTTCAATTTGTGTTTCATTATTATGGGTAAATTTAAGTATCTTTTTGTATTTGAAGCTATGTATATTTTAATATTATGAAATCTTATATGAAGTGATGGTATTAGGGGTGGGAATTTAAGGAGCTGCTTAAACCATGAGAGATTAGTACTCTTATAAAGTAGCTCATCGGGGATGTTGTTTTCTACCATGTTAGGCAATAGCTAGAGCTACATCCCCAGCTCCTCCTACACCAGCTTTTCATATGTTGTACATTTTCATGTGTTTGAATCTGTGTCAGAGTTTCCTCTCCTGCTCTTTGAAATGTGCATGTAATCAGGACTATCATTGCTATAGCTTGGCTCTAGAATGGCCCCAGAAGGCCAGTGTCAAAGGCTTCCTCCTCAGTGTGGTGCTATTCAACCTATTAAGCGGTGGGGCATTGTGGGAGGCATTAAGTCACTGGAGGTAGGGCACATGGGTCTCTTCTCTTTATTTCATTTCCAGCTATGAAGTGAACAGGTTTTCTCTGCCATGTGCTCCTGCCGTGATGTCTCACCACAAGCCCTGATACAGTGTGGCCAAATGATCATTGACTAAAAGCTCCCAAATAGACCTTCCCTCGTTTTGATTCTCTTAGGTACTTTATATTATGGTAACATAAGTTTAACTAATGCAACCACTTAGATATACCCCCACCTCAAGCTTAAAGTAAATTTATTCCTTGCTGGTATTTAGCACATTCACAATATTGTGTAGCTTAGATTGTGATCATAATGTGCATATAAAATGTACCAATAAAATCAATAAAAAACAAAACAATATTGTGCAGCCACCATACCTATAAATTCAAAAACATTTCCCTCGCCCACCCTCCCAACTCTATACCCATTGTGGTGGTTAATTTTGTATCAACTTAGCTAGGCTATGCGGCCTGGCTGTTTCGCCAAACAAATCTCAACGTTGCTATGAAGGTATTATTAACCTTTAAATAAGTAGGCTGGAAGGAATAAGGAGGAAGGAATTCTGGCTCAGTTTCCAGCTTTCAGATTCAAGACTGCAGTTCAGACTTGTGCCAGAATTTCAGCGTGTTGGCCCTAAATGTTTCCAAGCCCCACCAGGGATTTAGCTCAGTAGTTCTGGTACCTGCCTGAAAACGTTTCCAAGCTGCCACTATCATACAAGCTTATTTCTTAAAATGTATCAATCTGCCAAGTGTACAGCCATAGCATTCTGTATGTATATACACATACATTCTGTTTATTTCTTTAGAGAACCCTAGTATGTTTGTAAACACACATTCCCCATTTTTCCTTCTTTGTAGCTGCAGGGAACCACTAACCTGCTTTTTTCCTACATGGATTCATTTATTCTGGACACATACACAGAGTTTGAAAATACGTAATCTTTTAAGTTTGGCTGTTTTTGCTTAGCAAAACAATGTGGCTTTATTCCCATGGAAGTATGTATGGATACTTCAGCCTCTTTTATGGCTAAATTGTAATGCACTACACCTGTACCACATCCATCTGTTGATGGACACTGGGTGCTTTCTACCTTTTGGCTATTGTGAATAATACTGCCATTACTCTTAATTCATCAGTATTTTTTGAACATTTATTTCTAGTTCTTTGGGGAAGAATTTCTTAATCAAATGGTAATTTGTTTAAATTATCAAGGACCTGCCGCACTGTTTGAAGTAGCTATTCCAAGTTAAACTCTCACTAGCAATGTATCAGATGTACCTCAGTTTCTACACTTTTGGTCTGTTATTTCTATGGCTGTCCTAGTGAAATATGCTATGATATCTCACTGTAGTTTTAGTTTGCATTTCTCCAATGATTAATGATCTTCAACTTGTTTTCGTAAGCTTATGCCATATACAAATTTTTGGACAGATATTTACTGTAAAAGTCATAATTACCATGTTTGTTTACTTGTTTTCTTGTACCAGGAATTGAACTTAGGACCTTGTGCTTGCGAGGCAGGGCAACACAATTGAGCTAAATCCCCAACCCTTGTCGTGTTTATTTTTAAGTATTACAACCTCCACCTCTGCCTGAGTTTTACTTCAGTGTTTTGACAGTCTTTTCTGTTTTTATAAATGTGGCAGAAATTTTTTCACAGCTTAACTTCCTAGCAGATTGTGACAGGACTTTTAGATGCTTGCAGTTTCCTTAAGCTTTACTCACGTCATGTGAAGGCATCAGCTATTAAAAATATATTTAGATTCCATCAGGGTACATTTTGCTACCACACTGACGTGTCTTACTAATCATTTCATCCCCACTAGATGTCATTGCTCAGCAGTTCTTGGTACAGAACATGACTCAGAACCTTTAGGTAGTGTTCTCTGGTTAAAAATATCCCCCAGCCAACTTTGGTGCAGTGCTTTGTTGCAGAGAGAATTGGCCTCTATATTTTTTAAAAGGATGACCTCATAGGTTCCGAGTTCTTCTTATGCCATGGCTATTGCAGTTCTAATAATCTGCTCCTCCTTCTCCCACTAATGACATTGTACTCTTACTATCTGCTGTTAGCTATGTTCCCTAAATAAGTTCCCACTTCTGTCACACAGAAAACCTCCTTCCCTGTGGCATAGCTGCACTTGGCTGGTGGAACCCTGGCTTCCCTTGAATCCAGGTACTAAAAACCTGTCCAAAAGCCAGGTTTCTCACATATCACTTTCCCAGCCTCAAATTCAGAGATCTCACCTCTTTATTGCTTGCTCACTTCCTCCTGGACTTCCAAATTTTTGCCCATTTTTTTGCCAAGCATTCATCATGTATTTCTAGACTACTGCTTATGTATTTCCTCTTTTCTGGTTCCAAAGAGTTGAGATCATTTGGAAGAATTGTCCCTTAAATATACTAAGATGCACCCCTTGGGGTCAAGCACAGTGGTAAAGGCCTTGCTTGGTATGCCTGAGGCATTGTATTTCATGGCAGGATTGCTGATAATGCACTGTGTCTAGGATAGAGTCAATGGCTTCTAAATCCTAATCACCTTTATCAGTCACATCTCTCCAACACTTAGTACCTTGCTCCAATTTATTTCTCATTTCCCAGCACTCTTAGTTACCTGAGAAACCTTGCCAGGGCTAGATTCTTCTGTCATATACCATGCTCATAAAAAGACCAAACAAAAATTCCAACTATAAAAGTATCTTAAAAGAGTATACTTTCCAAAGCTTTTACTAAAACATTTATTTTTTTAAACAAAAATATACATTCAATCTCAGATTTACAGCACATAGAAATAATTTATCCAAAGAAATTTGTATTTTAAAATTGTTAATATTGCACCCAACGGTATGTCTTTGACACATTTGCATTGTCAACCTTTCCCACAATTCAAAAAACGGGAGATAAATCTATAACTGACAAAAATTTCACAAGCTAACTTTTTCTGTAAAAAATAAAGATAATGAAACATACAGTTCTTTTTATTTACAAGATAAAGTTGTAAACTTTCAGAAAATTATTTCCTTAGAATAATGAATTCTTTTTATCACATCTAGAAAATGCACTATAAAATCATAATTAAATTTTTCTGTCTTGTGTATATAGAAATGTATACTTGTGATTTCTTCAAAAGTATGTGACTTCAAGGGAACCTGATGGTGAATAAAAGACATAAAATGAGGATAAACATTTGAGAACAAATAACTTTTATCTTATGGAAAATATTTTCTATAGCAATGTAAAATTAACCTTAAAGTCTGAAAGACAAAACTATCCCATCGGCCTTTTCTCTCAAGACACAAGCCAGGCGACAAGAATGCAGTGTCTGTCCAGGGCCCTTCTAGAGGGTTTTGCATGTAGACAGCCACAGAAGTTTGCTTTTCAAAATACAGCTCTGAGAAATGTTCTGCAACTGATCCTTGATATCCTCAGGTTTTATTTGTGTGATTATACTTATTTCTTCCACGACATGTGGAATCTTTCATTTTTTACCAAGTAGCCCTAGGAAGGACTCCAGAGAATCCCTTGGGTTTTAGGTCTGTTCCTTTATGTAGCAACAAGCTTTCACTTCCTGGATAATGAAGACCAGTCACCGTGATGATATCCCCTCCATATCTCCAATGGGTTGTGAATCCGAAAGTGTTGGCCCAGGTGTCTGCTTGCTTTCTCTCACCTTCCCTCCCTTCCTTTTCTTTTTCTCTCTTTATTGTTCTTTCTCTTTCTTTTCTTGTTTGCTTTTTTGACACAAAGTATCACTATATCATCCAGGCTGACCTTCAACTCACTATGTAGTCCAGGCTGGCCCCAAACTCACAGCAGTCCTCCTGCCTCAGTCTCCTCAGTGCTGAGCACTAGGATTATAGGTGTGTGTCACCACCTGCCTAAAAGAGTGTCTTCTGCCAAAGGGACCTACATCTAAGTTTTTTGGTAGAGATTATTTTTTTTGGTAAAAAATTAGATTAGTAATTTACACATAATAACTATACATATTTATGGTATACCATCTGATGGTTCTTTTTTAAAAAATGATGGTGCTGGGGATTGAACCTACCATCTTCTGAATTGTGCTGTATACCCCCAGCCTACTATGTGATATTTCAGGAAGTGTTCACATTGTATTGTGGCCAGATCATAGTGTTTCTATCTCTTCAAACATTTATCGGGTTTTTTGGTGTGTGTGGTAGAAAAAAAGGTTATTTTTTTCTTTCAGCTTTTCTGAAATACACTGCTCATTATCTACAGACATCCTGGTGTGCAACAGAACACCAGAATTTATTCTCCTAATTACAGTTCAGTACCCACTGAATAATGCCCTCAGTTTTTAAAAATTGTTTTGTAAAAAGTCTGTAAATCTTTGGTAGGTAGGGCTGGCAGGTAGTTCAGTGGTAAAGCACTTTCCTGGCATGTGCAAGGCTCTAGGTTCAAGCCTCAAACACAGACACACAGACACCCACACACCCACAAATGTCCTTTGTTAATAAAGTGGCCAAGACGGGGAAGAAAACCTCTGGGATATCCGTGCTGAAAAATCACAGACAGGAAAATTCAGTTGCAATTTTATAATGCAGGGTCATTCGAACTGAAATATAAGGCGTTTTCTAATTCCGTTGTCCTAGACTGAGACTGGATTAAAACATTCCCTTTGAATCATAATGACCGTAACCAGATGAGTAATAGATTTTCTTGGGGTTGCTATTGCATAATAGCCCAACCCAAGTAGTTTATTATAAAAATTATTGCCTTCAGTATCATTGTGACACATTCAGTTAAAAAAAAAAAAAAGTCCTGAGAGTCTTCCATAAAAAAATAGACGTTTCTCTCGAGTGCGGTGGGTGGCGGCCGGGGCTCAGGTGTCCACCGTGCGCCGGTACTCGGCGGTGCCCACGCCCGCCAGGCCCTCGTCCGCCAGGATGGCGTCCAGCGGCGCGCGCTTCCGGCGGATGCTGCGCCCGGAGGAGATGAGGTCCGCGTAGCCGCGCTGGTGCGAGAAGGCGTAGGCCGAGCGCCGCGTGGAGGTGCCCCTGCGGAAGGCGCTCTGCCGCCGCTTCCACTGCTCCTCGGCCGTCAACCTCTTGCGGTGCTTCTGGATCTGTAAAGGCGGAGAGAGGCGAGAGGGCCAAATGTGAGGCTGATTTACTACAGGAACCCGTCCTCCATTTGCTACATCCTTCCTGGGTCTGCAGCGGATTGCTAGTCCACGGAGAGGCGGGCGAGTCCCAAGGGAAGTGTGCTATGGCTCTTGGGTGAAAGTCCTCGGGACCCTCAGGAAAAGCTACAGAAGACTCACACCTTTTCTTCTCTGGATGCTAACATGCTGGATGTGAAGCCAAGAACTCCTGTAACATCTCCCAGCTCGAGATGAAGCTAACATTTATGAAGACAAGCTTCAGAGAGAGATGGAAAGGACCCAACTCCTTTTTTGGCAGCATTAATTTACTCAATCAACTGAACTCAAAGCCTGATAATTATTAACCAAGTGGAGATGATACAGTATTGTTGGGACATTTTGAGTCACAGCTTTCTGCTACTTGTAATTCAAAGCATTCTGCTACAGGAGGGGACATTCTGCTTTAAACAAACAGGAGACACACTCCCTATCTGTATGGCAGCACGTTAACATTGTAATTGTCAAATTGAAGGAAAAATATATGGGGCTTTATTATTCTACTCTTTTTTGTTTACATTTGAACGTTTTGTATTCAAGAGCAATCAAACAAAAATCCCACCCCAGAGGGCTAACTTGCAAGATTGAGTTACAGAGAAAGAGAATCATTTGCGTCTGCAGGAAAGGTGCTGTTGGGTAACGCTTTGACGCCTGGGAGGGCCCTGCAGGTTAGAGGACTGTTTCTATATACCTTATCACTTTCCGATGGCCAAATGGTCATTGACAAGAAGCGGATGGCAACCACGGGCAGTAAACACACTGCGACCGTCAAGATGATAGTCAACCAAATGTAGGGCTGCCGCAGGGCATTGGAAGCTGTGCCTGGATGGAACATGGGAAGAAATCACAGTGGCTGGGTCATTGTAAATACCTAGTTCATATTTCCTAACCTACCAATGCTTTCTCCATTAAAGTCTTATAGCCAGATTAGCCTCCCCGAAATCTCCAGGCACTACTCAAGGAATGGCTATTTTAAAGCAGGTTAAACAGGCTGTGGGTGTAGCTCAGAGATAGGATGCTTGCCTACCATGCACAAGGCCCTGGGTTCAATCCCCAGGACTATGTCAGTGAATTGATCAAACCACACAAAGCTAAATGAGCAGGGTCAGTTCTCTGTCATGAGACAAATGTAGGTGAAAGTACAAAGGAGAAAAAAGTGCCTTTACTAGTACTGCATTAGTAGAAAATGCAAAATTAGAATTTGGGGTTATTTCTCAGTGGTGGAATATCTGCTTAGTGAGCACCAGCCCTGAGTTTGAATACCAGCACACACATGCATACACACACGCACACAGAGCAAAATTAGGCAAAGAAGACCTCTGAATATTTTTAGGAATTTACAAAGACACTTTGCAATTTCTAGTTTTGGTTTGGGTCCAGTAGGTCTGGCAGTACAAAGTGTTTTATACAGGTCATTCCATTCATTCAGCCCGAGAGCTGAATATTGTCCTCTTGGCCACCTGGGACACAAGCTGAGGAAAACTTAAGAATCTGCCTAACAGATTAATCACAACTAGCTACAGCAATACCTGATTAAACCTGCTTCTGTCTGACTGGAACCAAGCTTTTCCCACTGGAGTGTGCCTTCCAGATATTTTATGTCAAAGGAAGTAATAATTTACTCTTATAATACAAACATGTTATCGGTGTTTACTAAACTGTCAAACATCTACAGCTAAATTTATCAAAATGGCTTCTGTTCTTCACATTCAGCAGTGCATGAAAATAGTAGTTTTAATTTTTAAAATGTGATTTTCATACCACTGAATGTATTAGATTTAAAACTGTTTCCTATGGGAACATTCTAAGTACCTGGACCGTAAATTTTCAAACTGAGTCAGTAAGAAAAACAAATCATGATAAAAAACAAACCCTGTCATAAGAAAAGGATCATCACATGAGCTGTCTCGTAGTCCAACCACTGCTCACAAAAATCATAGTCTTCTATAAGGGAATAAGTCTGTGTAGATCATCTTCATAGTAATAGTAAATGCTCTAAGTTCTCGTTTTAAGAATCTTATAAATTCTAGTTTGATAATCATATTTGATTTTTATCATACTTATGATATTTAAATCAGTTGAAATTCATTCAGGCATTGGTCATCTTATTTTCCTACAGCTGGGCCACAGAACTATTTTGTTTTCCATTATTGCTCCATATAGATATCCTCAAAGATGTAGCAAGCTTTTCAGTTGGTATTCCCTCATATTGGTATTTCATAGTTTGATTAGTTAGTTTAATATTTGTAGGGGTTTGAACTATTTCAGCTCATTCTCTGTCTTTATAATTAGAGGGGCTGTGGAGGTACAATATCTGTACAAGTCACCTTACTAAGATGTGGTATGTTTTATCTTTTCTTCAAGCAGTACTCAGTCCAAATGGATGAAAGTCAATGATCTATCATACATTTGTTAGATACTGCTTTGAAGGATTTAATATAGTGCTTCCAGCAGTACATGAATACTTAATTTACCAGTAATCACCAATATTTGGTTTTATGTAGGAAAAAAAGATGTGTCTAGCCTTTCAGTCATTAAGCAATCTAACGGGTACACCACTGTATCTTAATATTATTTTAACTTGCTTACCACTTTTTCTGCTGACCGTTATTGTTCAGTTTCTGTTCAGGACACTAGTTTTTACTAGAAATGATTTACCTCCTATGAATTTTAAAAAATGTACCGAGAAATTATTTTTGGAATTTAGAAAATACCAACCTGTAAATTGAAATGCAGACGGAAAGAGAACATGTATTCCGGCACTATGAAAGTCAAACATGATGCCAAAATAAAGTGCAATGCTTCCAAAAATGGAAAAAGCATTCACAAAAGTCCAGTAAGAAGTATCCAAGCCAATCTGTTGGGAAATGAGAGAAAAGTAGCATATTCATTTTACGGAGATTGCAAGAAAGAAAAGATCTTAGAATTCTGAAAATGGGGTTTGACGATTCAGGCATGATTTGGCTGGAATTCTGAACAATCAGAAACCAAAGCATTTCTGGCTCAGGCAAGAAAGAAAATGTGCTCGTGATGAGGGATGAAAAGAGCACTTTTTCTGTAAAGAGGCCACAGCTCAGCTGGAGGGAGAACAGGCTGCACAGACACCAGTTTACATACAGGTACACTAGCACCAACCGGGACAGGCACCACGTACAGTCAGGAAAGCCACATACCTGGAAATTGACTGTGATAACTAGAGCCGAGGCCACGGTGACAGCAAAAGATTGATAGTCTGAAGGTGCCTCTCCATCTTGTCCGACGGTTTGCAGATAAGCTCCAAGAGGGATGAAGAAGAGAACCATTGATGTTAAGACTCCGTGTAACAAGCTGACGAAGAATCGCTTGTAGTTGAATAGCAAGTCTCTTTGTCCCACTACATACAACCCAGGGAATCGGAGGCTTAGTTTGTCGCTCACATCCTTAAGGGGGAAAAAAGTTAGAGTTATGCATTGTCTCGTAGGTCAGAGGTAGATGGCAGAGACACTTGCGGCAGGTCTGCTGCTAAGTTTAGGAAGATAAACACCAAAGGAGAGGACAAGTCCTGTCGTACTTCTGTGAACAGAGATCAGTGTCTTAGTTTTAACCCACTATTGTTTGATCTTGAATGCAGAAAGGGACTACATAGAATTTTATCATTTTGTTATTAGAGAAAGAAAATGTCAAAAAAAATAAGGAGGCTAGTTTTTCTTTTTTCACTTTTTGAGGGAATATATTTATATTGAACTAATAGATTCATCCTTAATTATCCCATTTTACTTACTAAAGCGCTTTCTCTGAGAATTGCTGTTAAATAAGATGCAGACCATTTTAGAAATTAAACATAAATATTAGAAAGTGTTACAATTTACTTTTAAATAAAATAATTAACATATAGACATACTAGACCTTTGGGCATCTGAAACACTCAGGTCTTAGTGCCTGAAAGGAACATGGTGAATACTGAAATCAACAAATTCCATAAAGTCACAAAACTGCTTTTTTTAATTGCAAAGTAAAAACCCAGCAATGGCTGCCTCATGACAGAGTTGTTCTAGGGTTTCATTAGGATGAAGTAAAACTTAGAAGATGCCCTGACCACTCTGCTGTTACCTCTCTAGCAGGCATCACCTCCCCGCCGCCAGGTCTCACCTGGTCAAGCAGCCCCATGAGGAGCACAGGCAGGCTGGAGTAGAGCACGTTGTACAGGGTGATGAACCAGTCCTCGTACGCAGTCTGCAGGGGATGACAGAGGCTCTGGGTCACGTGCAAAGCCAACCAGCCAGGCTGGCTGACACATTTACCTGCTTTCTCTGAGCAGAAACTTCACCACCTGAGTGGGGATTTTGTTCATCTGAAAAAACCCCCTTCATCTATGTGGGTAGATGACAAGCATGTTTCTTCTATCCAATGCGCAGAACCTCAGACCTGTCCATAGAAATGAAACCCACTCCCAACCCCTACCCCGGTGACAGGGGTGTACTATCTATTGTACACAATCATGATATCTGTTAAATAAGGATATTTTCAATTCTTCCATAGTAATTCTTCTGCTATTAGCCTTTCTTTCCTCTTTTACTAGGCAAGTGTTTAGAACAATTTTGAATGGAAATGGGACTATTAAGCATCTCTTGTCTCATTCCAGCAAGGGTAGATGCTCTCAAAAGATTTTGCTAAAAGACTGTTGTGACTGAATGATGTTGGAAAATAAATGTTCATTATTTTCATTCCTCTTTATTAGTGAAAGAGTATACTTAATAGAACTGGTTCAGAGGCATGTAAATACTGTTCAAAATTTTTAATTACTTTTATAGGGTGAGCATTTCCATGAAAACATTTTGTAAAGCAGCATTTGGCTAAATATAAAAGAGAACATGCTTCTGAAAGGGATACTTGCTAAGCACCCATCATTCCTTAGGGTGGGATAGAGGAAGTGGACTCAGGACCCACTGTCAGAAGAGGACGTCCCCAGCCTGTCTGAGTCACTGCTAGCCCTAGACCTGAGGCTCCTTTGACCCCAAGGCACAACAGCAGAGCATCAAAGATTTGACAGCTCTAGATATCAACTTAGGTTCATTTTTTTGCGAATGGTGTTTTTCTGCTACATTATCAGTTTAACACAAAAGCACCCCCCTTTCATTTCAGCAAAAACTGAAGAAAAAAAACTCCCCAAAAACAAATGAAGACCTGATAGAACTGTCATCATCCACAATTTATATAATCCCTTTAGCTTTGGTAATTATAATTTTACACTTCTCAGCTGAACAATTTGCTATCACTGTGTTTATAACAAAGTAACATGAAAAAGTAACCTAAGATGAAGAGGAAAATATAATACCTAATGGCAAATTAAAAAATATTTTAAAGTACCAGAAACATTCCAGAAAAGCCATACTCTTGACTATACCTCCAACTAGATATATAATGCAAACTACAAATTGAAAAAAATTTGTTATTTTAGCATTAGGATTTTATTCATAGAGGAGATCTACTTAATAAAAAATAATTTTTTAAAAAATGTTGAGATAAGGTCTCGCTTTGTAGTTCAGACTGGCCTTAAACTCACTATGTAGCCCAGGGTAACCTTGAACTCATTGCAAAACTCCTACCTTTGCCTCTCGAGTGCTGGGATTATAAATGTGAGCCACTATGCCTGACATTGTGATATGTGGTACTGGGGATTGACCTCAGAACCTTGAGCTTGCCAGGTAGACACCAAAACCACTGAGCTAAATTCCTGGTCCAATAAAACATAATATTTAAAAATAGTATTGTATTACCTGTGCAGAGTAGCCATTGAAGAAGGAGTACCAGAAATGAACCAAAGTAAATGCGAAGTTTTTATAAAAGAAGTATCGCAAAAACTTGCACATCCTTATGTAAGACCACCGTCCATGCACCAGCAGCAGCCTCTGCAGGTATCTGAACTGGGCAAAGGAGTAATCACTGGACATGACAGCTTGCATTCCTTCTTGTCCACTGATCCCAACACCAATGTGGGCAGCTGTGAGGCAGAGGGAGAAGACACTATGGATCATAAGTGCATCTTAAGGCAAAGAATCAGATGACAAAAAATGTTTCTATAGCAAAACAAAGCAAAAAAAGGCACACATATTCATGGAAACATACACACAGAAGCTCTTGCTCACCATCTGTCTTTCCCATCTCCTGAATCAAGAGTCAGCCTCCATAAATATTTGTGAAAGGATCTCAGGCGGGTGGTGAATTCCATTTGGCTTATCTGCTCGGTTTATAAGCCGTACCCTCCCACCCACAGGCAAGCCCCAGGCACCCATGTTGGCCTAAGCCTTCCTGCCTTGTTGACCACAGCTGACTCAGCCATGAGCAGATCCATAATCTGTGGTAAACACTATGTAAGAACTGGATCTGTCAACTTTTGTTCCACCCTTAATCTAACTGGAGAAGTTCCCAAGTTACCTTGTAGCTAGGTTGTCATTGTGAATGAGCTTCATTGTTTAAACCCACATGTAACTTGAAAGCAGAAACGAATGGGAGCTTGGCAATCCTTCCCTTTTTGGTATTTCTACAGTAGAGCTTATACCCGTTCTCCAGCTGCCCAGATAATGCTAGGCAACTGCAAAGGCTTCTCTAGCTTAGAAGCTCTTCAGAGGAACCTCAAAGGCAGAAGCTTTGGTGTGTGACTCAGGTTAGAGACTCAGTCTAGAATCAGCTGTTGGTCCATCAAAGGCTTTTCAAAGAACCTGGTCCTCTATATTTAACCAGTTTCTGTTAAAAGTGCAACAGGGCTCTGTTTCCTGCACTGAACCTTAACTGATGGAAAACCCAAGCTGGGCCAACTAGTCTCTCTCTTGATTTTCTAGAATTAGTGTTCATATGTGTTTGTGTCAGGAATTTTAACATGTAAATTTCTAAAATGTGAAATATATATATATATATGTGTGTGTGTGTGTGTGTGTGTGTGTGTGTGTGTGTGTGTGTGTGTGTGTGTATTTTTTTTCTGAAGGGTTTGGAGGGAAAGTATTGGTTCAGTAAGGGAGAGAGACAGATTGACAGATGCTGGGTTCTTGGTGAAACTCTACATTCTAGTTCTAACATTTTTCAGAGGCTTTGCTTCTTGGATGGGTAGCATGAGCCAACTTTCTATCTTTCTAAATGAATTTATATTTTCTGAAGCTTATTTTGGTTGTCCTCCTATATTTGAAATGAAAAGAGTTCTATCCAAGACCCTCTTTAACTTCCAAAGGCTTATGGGCCCTTATGACCTTAACTCATATTTGTGTTTGTATGTGTATGTTTGTGTGCAGAGGACGTTTTGAGAATGGGTACAAATTAAGGTCATAATTTTATTCATCCTCCTAATAGGCATGAAGCAATATTTCCCACTAAGGGAATTATGAATTTTACCTAAGTATTAAAAGACATGAATGGAAAGGTAAAAGAGAAAATGTGTCGGTGAACACAACTTATTAGCATGCAAACACTGAGAAGAGACTGCCAACAGTATTCTAATTAGAAGTTTCAAAAGCCTTGCCTTGGTTGTAGAACACCCAATCTGGAAAATTCAAAATGTTTCAAAATTCAAAATTCACTCCAAAATGTAACTGGAGTGACTTGTCCAAGCCTGTGCTTTCAGTTACCCTTGGTAATTCTAAAAAATAGAAGCAACTGCTTTTCATTCAATATTTATGAGTTTTTTCAAAACACACAAGTAGTTCTTATGACCACTTGTGGTTGCCAAATTGTCTTGCCTTACCAAACCATGGCTATCTTCCCTTTCCTGAACAAGCCAAGGAGGGAAATGTTTAGAATCTTCTTGGCTTTTGAGGCAAAGGAGAGGAAACTCTGGCCCAGGCCCTGGTATCACTTCTTCAACTGAGCAGACCAAGAACATGCGAAGTAAACATGGGCATGGGTCAGAGTAACTGGATGCACCTGACCAGATGCACTATAAAGCAATGGTGTTTCTTGGTGGAGTTTTTGGCCCTACAATCTAAGCATATACACATAAAATTTTCTAAAGGGTTTATGGACTCTTGCCAGGGATAAAAAAGTGGTCATAGTTTCCTTGTTTCTAACAATTGCTGGTGAGATTGCCTTTAACATCTGATTTCACTCTAGAGTAAGTCTCCAATATACAAACATTCAAGTTGCAAACTTCCATAGATGTAAATGGACTTTGCATGTGGCTGTTTTATGTTTTATGTTGTATAGTGGAGTCAAAGGTGTATAAGATTCACTTTGTTGGACTTACAATGAATCTAACTTATGAATGTTCTAGAATTGAACTTGTCTGTAAGTTAGGGATTTACTGTACTTCCTTGTGAGTATCAAACAATTTCCTTCTGTATATTGTTCTAGATGCAGATGAAAGAAATGGGAACTTTTATGAAGTCAGAAAAGGATCTAGGTATGATGGTGTCCATCTGCAGTCCCAGTACTTGGATAACTAAGAAGTCCTTAGTTTCCTATATTTTCATCCTGAATGTTGCTCTAAAAGTTAATTAAAAAGTACCTGGCATGTAACAAAGCTTAATAAAAATTTTAAAATAAGAGCAAGCCTTTATAAGGTATATATATATATATATATATATATATATATATATATATATATATGTTGATTTTGTTCTACCCATAGTGTTATCAAATGTTCAACTCAGTGGGACAAAAAATTGCAAATCATATCATAAAATGGTAAATCTGCCAGGCAAACCACTCCTCGCCTCTTGCCTTCTCCAACATCCAGAAGCCTGTGTTATAATTGAATAAAAATAATGTTTGAGTTACCTTTTGGCACAATTAGTTATGTTAAGGGCACCAAATGGAAAATAAAGTACAGCTGGTTACAGAGAAAAGAAAGCAAAAAATGGCATTTGTACGGTAAGAGAAGCGCATGTACAAAATGGCAGAGAAGAATTAAACTGGTAGTGGCAACAGATATATTTACTGATGAAAAAAAAGCAGGAAGACATACGTCATATAGATGACTCCAGTTGAGGAAGATAAAGTTGGAATATTCTTAGTATATATCAAGGAGGAGGAGGAAGAGGAAGAAGAACTCTAAGAAAAGAAAGAGATGGACTTGTGAGTCACAAAATATGCCAAGTTAAAATCTCGTTATATATCATGCATTTAAGCTTCCCAGCACAACAGGACTGCATATACAAATTCATCTTTGAAGTAACAAAAATAAAATTACAGAGCTGGAAGTAACATTGGAGAAAATGTTCTTGTTTTCAAATGGGAAAAAAAGCCTGAGCATAAGGACCAGCTGACACAGGCTCTTAGCAATAGAAAGAGAACAAGTGAGTCTTCCTGTCACATTAGTTTGGTTATTTTCACTACCTAAGTGGAGCATCCCTAATTCACAAATCCAAAATTCAAAATACTCTGAAATCTCAGAATTTTGAGCAGCACTGAAAAAATTTGGAATATTCCAAAATGGAAAAGCTCTAAAATCTGAAACACTTCTGGCCCCAAACACTTCAGATAAGGGATACTCCACTTTAGATAAGGGATACTCCACTTCAGATAAGGGATACTCCACTTTTACTCCCTTGTAGTAATATAAGGAGAAAAAAAGACTAGGACTCTCAAGTAGAGAAGGACCCCAGGTTTGTTCTGCATGCTTTAATGCCAGTGTTATGGTGTCTCTGCATGACAGAACTCTACCCAAGCAGCAAAACAACCATCGGTAGTCTTTCAGGCAATTCAGGAGGGCACACTAGAGTTTTACTTCTTTGCTAAACATGTTACTCCAAAATCACCCTCGGTGTCCCAGTGATGAAGTTCAACAGATTTATCAAAGTAGGAAAAAGCCCTGGAAAGACATACTTAGGTGGGGGGAAATAATAATTTCAAGACAAATATCAGAAAGAGGTCAACAATTATATTCATCGCAGAAAAATTTTTCCAAAACTTATTAAGTATCAGAGTTTTTAATAAGCCCTAAAGAAATATGAAAGAAAATGTCAAGAGAGGAAAAAATACACTAAATATAAGAAGGAAGTAAGGATAATGCTATTCAACAAAACTCATCATCTACTTGCATTCCTTGAGTACTACTGTTACTCCCCCAGCATGCACTGCAGGCCTCTGGAGGAGCGGGTCACATCACAGGCAGGGCATGGTAAGTGCCTTTGTTAAAGGTCTGATTTTTGAAAACTTCTGCAATGAAATCTGAAGACACAAACCCCTAGTGTTCCCATTTCTCCTCTCCAGCAAGCCGTCTCAAAGGCTGCCTCTGTGCAACTCACTTTTGATCATATTCACATCATTGGCTCCATCTCCAATGGCTAGTGTGATGGCCTTCTTGTACCTCTTCACCAGATCCACTACCATGGCCTTCTGCTTCGGGGTGACCCGGCAGCAGATGACTGCGCTGCACTCACAAGCCAGGTCCACAAAGTTCTTCTGCCGCTGTTCTTTCTTGGCCTCAAGCCTTCTCTTACTTTGGGTCCGCATTCGTCTCTCTTCTTCTGTCCTGGGGAACTTCAGTTTCAGAATATTACTTTTCTTGGTCTTTTTCTCTAGAAGAATTTCATTCTATAAAATCACAGACAGAAAGCATTAGTAATCAATTTAGGTTTTACTACCAAGAGTACAATTTTCAAGATATTGGTTATATGCAAGCTAGTTCATGGATCATATCACTAATTATCTGTTTTGATTATAAAATTTAGAAATCACAGAAATCTACAAAAAAATGAAAATCACTTATTAATTGATAAGCCAGACAACCATTTTTATTAATTTTGGGTAATTTTTTTCATATGTCCCATAATATTGTCTCAAATTTGCAAAGCCAAACTTGTGTTTATAGGCTAAGGGATATTTCAATTGGAAGATAATAAATGCACAAGATCGCTGAAAATGGGTCCACAATGAACAGCTCCCATTTAGTCAAAGTTGCAAACACACTCATGGCACTTACCAGCCACGAACCAGTGATTATTAAGGCTCGGTTTTCACCAGGTGGGAAAAAAGGTTCAGGCATCACAGGTGCAAATTTTGCATAGACTCCACCTCTGTTTCTCTGGTTTTCCATCCTTGTGTGAAGAAGAGAACTGCAGGAAAATACATTCAAATGATTAGAATACAAAACTAATCAGGCCCTACACTATGAGGGAATTTTAATATATAATTTTTAAAAACATATTAAACATATAACATAAAAATTTACTTACCTGTTTTTAAGTTTATAGGTCATAGTGTTGAGTATATTCACACTATTGTGAAAACAGTTTCCAGAAGTTTTCCATGTTGTGAAACTCAAACTTTGTGTTTTATTCATTAAATAACATCATCTTGTTTCTTTCTCCTCCCAGTCCCTGATAACCTACTTGGTGTTTCTGTGAAGCTGACAACTCTACACAGTGTATGTCTGTGGGGTCAGATAGATCTTGACTTTGTATAATGGGGGGGAAAGCCCCACCCCTGACAACTACTGAACTACAAGATCGAGTGTTTACTATCCATTTTCCATATTAATTTAAATGTCATTTTCAAGTTAAAAATGATGAAGACATTAAAAGGCTGGAAGAGGCAGGGTGTAGCGCAGACACCTGTAAACTATTCCACAGGCTGATAAGAGGATTGCCAAGTTCAAGGCCAGCCTGGGCATTTTAGCAAGATTCTATTTCAAAGTAAAATAAAATAAAATGAAAAGAACTAGAGATGTAGGTCAGTGTTCCCTATATTCAATTTACAGTACTGCAATTTAAAGAAAAATTCAATTATTTAAAAAAAATAAAGGCTGAAAAAAAAAACTGTGAAGTTACCTATTCAAATAATTTTATAGGAGTCATCATTTCGGGAACTATATAGAAGAATGATTCACTTCTCTATAAAGGGATACTTAGCTGAGAGCTTGACCATAAACTACTACATGCATTCATTTTATCTTTTAATCTAGCATAGCAACCAATTTCTTTTCTTTTCTTTTTTTTTTTTTTTTTGAGACAAGGTCTTGTTTTTTAGTTCAGGCTGGTCCTGAACTCAGCCTCAAACTCAGCAATCTTCCTGCCTCTGCCTCTTGAGTGCCGGGATTACAGGCATGAGCCATCATGCCTGGCACTGTGGTATGTGGTACTGATTGTTGGTGGGCATGAGTTTCCATGCCCAGCATTGTTGTACGTGGTTATCGGGACTGAACCTGGATCCTTCCATTGGCAAGACAGGCACCGGAACCACAGAGCTAAATCCCCGGCCCCATTGCAACCAATTTCTAACCCTTTCAAAAGAGAGAGCAGAAATTTATTAAGGTTGCCATCTACAATAATAAACAAAGCCATATGGTAGTTAAGCAAATTACTGGCAGTCAAAAACCACTTGAATAAACATACTAAATATTTATTTGTCTACTGCTACTTTAAAAAAAAAAACCTAAAAGCACAAAGGGGCATGATTTATGTGCCTTGACTTAAGCAAAAAGGATAGATAATAAGGTTTCTGATTTTGCCTAATTTAGCAGAGTGTCCAAATACTGGAGATGCTCACAATGCTTTATTGTCATCATTAGATAGAAGTTTAGTAAAGACCGTTAACTTCCTCATCATCTCAGTGGAAATGTGTACATTAACAGCTAACTTTGACTGTGTGCCATCCTGACAGTGTTTTGAGGGAAAAAAAGGTCTGGAGGAATAAATGGAACTGTAAAGGCGTGAGTAAGCCCATCCTGATAACTGTGTCTAGTATGTTTGTAGTTTCTTAATAAGACAGTACTTTTCTAGTCTATATTTCCAGGTCTGCTGTGATTCTGACTCGGTGCCAAAAGATGTTCCAGCATAAACTGAGGTTTAAAAACATTAAGCCTGGGGCCGGGATTTAGCTCAGTGGTTGTGGTGCCTGTCCTTGCAAGAGCAAAGGCCAGGTTTTGATCCCTGATAACCACAAACAACAATGCCAGACATGGCGATTTGCACCTGTAATCCCAGCACTTGGGAGACAGAGGCAGGAGCACTGCTATGAGTTCAAGGCTTGCCTGGACTACAAAAAGCAAAACCCTGTCTCAAAAAAACAGAACAAACAAACAAAACACATCAGGCCTAGCCATCTCCAGCTAGACTACAGATGACTGCATGATGTAACCCACTCAAACACTTCCCCTCTGGGTCAGAGTTAGCTGGTTCCCAGCCCCTTTTTATTATTCTTCCAAAAGGTAAAATCCCTAGAAAAAGCAAAATTCATATTAATTTGTTAGGGATATCACAGGTGCACTACCTTTTTCAGCTGATGAATGAGTACCAAGGACTTCTAAGGAATGCAGAAAAACATCCCCTAAGGGGTGCCAAGTTTCCCTGAGTCTGAAATGTGCTAGAAATAAGGCAGACACATCATAACTTAGAACTACCCACTGTTCTCTCACTTAATTTAAACATGACCAAACTCGCCCACCTGACATATTCTAGCTCCTGTTTCTGAAGACATGGTGCCATCTGCATCTAGACTTTTTTAAAAAATCCGCCCCCCTCGTACTGGGGATCGAACTCAGGACCTTGTGCTCCAAGGCACATCCATTCAGTCTCGACTTTGTGAAAATGAGGCCCTGAAGAACTTCACACAGAGAGTCCTTTACTTACTTTATATCTTCCCCATAGCAGATAGTGGTGTCTTCTGTCAGAAGTTCACAAGCAAATCCGATGTTTTCGGCAGTTTCTACAACAGATAAAACTAAGTTTAATGTCATTCCTACTGTTGAATTAAATAACTGGCTTTATTAAATGCAGATTGCATACCATAATCTGAAGTGCTTGGGACCAAAAATCTTTCAGATTTCTTTTTTTGGCTTTTGCAGTATTTGCATATAATAATGTCCTGCATTAGGGATAAGTGCCAAGTATAAAAACAAAATTTGTTCATGCTTCATATACTCATTACACACATATCCTGAAGGTGGTTTTATACAATATCTTTAGTGAATATGACCTATCACATGAACTCAAGTGAAAAATTTTCCACTTGTGGCAAATCAGTAGTGAAGGCCAGGCATGGTGGCACATGCCCGTAATTCCAGCATTAGTGAGGCTGAGGCAGGAAGATCACTGCAAATTTGAGTCCAGCCTGAGCTGTATAGTGAGTTTTCAAAGCCAGTCTAAACTATACAGAAAAACATAAAAATAAAAAAAGTATATCTCCAAATTAATCATAATATTATTAGAGCTCAGATTTCAGATTTTGAGCATTTCGGATCTCAAGCTTTCAGATTAGAAACTGAACATGTAAAGATTTCTTTCAATTCATGAACATAACCAGATTCAAGAAAATATGCAGTTTTTCTGTAGCAATATGTAGAACTCATGTCAAGAAAAAAATCATTTTATCTGTAATAAGTGAAAGTCAAAGTCTAGTTTGAGGTGCTTTGAATAGCAAAATATGCTCTATTATCAAGTATATAAATTGGTCATTTAATAAGTTAGTTGTTCATAAACTACTAAGCATGCTCAGGTTACGTGGTTAACCACTGCTATTCTATCAACCTTCACACAGGGCTCCCTCCCTTCTTCCATTAGTACCCATTTGGTACTGATTAAAAGCCAGGGCTGTCCTTCCCTCGACTTGGCAGAGCGTGGGAACCACTGTGAGATCAGAGCCACAGACCCTCCCCGACTTCCTGTGAGAGGCTAGGGAACAATGGACTGATGCCAGAGAGGAACTTGTTGAGCTCTAAATTTAAAAATTAAAATTTTTCTTAAATATAATATTTTAACTCTAATCTTCAGGCAATAAAATAAGCCAAGAAAACAAGAGTTACAATTCAGCACTTTATCTTCTAGTATATGGGCAAAAAATGGAAAACTGCTGGAAAGACAGGAGGCAGAGGGAGTTGGCTTTCTCAGGACAGGGGCTTAAGTCTGGCTGGAGAGATAAGAAAAGTCACAGTCAGCAGGACACAGCAAGGCGCTCACTTACAAGCAATAAACCCTGCTACAAGCCCTTACCGGAAGGGCAGGAACAGGATGGGCTAGAACAAGGGGAACATTTTTAAGAAGAGAAAGTGTCTCCCTTTTAAAGAAGCAGATAGTGTTTGTACTGAACCGAAAGTCGTCTTGCGCAAAAGAAGCAGGAGGTATAAATACTTGTGACTTAACAGATATGCTTCCCTACGCCACAAAGTACCCTTTTTGTCTCCAGTGAGCACCCAGATCTTAATGTCGGCTTTTGCGAGTTTTGAAATGGTTTCTGGCACTCCATCCTGTAGCTTATCTTCAATAGCTGTCGCTCCTAAGAGCTGGAATATACATTTGGAAAGAAGCAATTAGAAAATAAGCTCCAGAGTTTGCCACTCTCTACAAGGAAGTGATAATTATATTCCGGGCCGGTCCTCTACAGAGGCTGCGGCCAGCTTTGGTAAGATCACAACTGCGCAGCTCACACTGCAAACCAAAACCGCCCAAATTTTCCCCTAACACAGGCACTGTTTAACTTACCAGGACAAAACCGAATAAATAAAAAAGCAAGTATAAAATCAAGCTATTAAACACACTTTTACTGTATGCTAGCTGCTTTACACAGATTTGCTGGCTACTTCTCATTAATCTAAATTCTACAGGCAGTAAGTATGATTTTGAAAAACTTCATTGAAAAATGGTATATTTTGGGCCAAGAATTTAGCTCAGTAGTACCACGTGCCTGCCTTGCAAGCACAAGGGCCCAAGTTCAATGCCTGGTATGACCAAAAAAAAAAAAAAAGTGTATTTCTCTTATTTCAAAATTTTTCAAAATGTTTCAATAATTCTAATAAGGAAATAAATGTTGGTTTGTTACCATATAAAGCACAATAAATCTTAAAAAGTGATATAAAAATAATGGACTTAGATCAGAACCTTTCTGAATTCTTTTCCTTTTGATTTCTTGAATAGTAACTTCTATTTTGTATTTCAGAATAGAGAAATTCAAATGACTTCGTTTCTGTGCATCAATTTCACTTGCTCAAGTTTCAATGATCTTGAAACCACAAGATAAAAAATGTAATGAATTGGAATAAAATTTTAAGTCCAGTTTAGAACATCAAGGAAAAGGTGATTACGGCTGAAACTCACGATTAAGTCTTTTTCAATCTCCTCATACACTTTATCCAGCGCCTCATCTCGGTTGATAGAGGCCACACTAGCAGCCATAAACTTTTTATTCCATTCTGCAAATTCTTTTTCTTCAATTTCCTTGTAGCAAAGGCACAGAGTCCGAAGAGTTTCACTTGCAAAGATCTATTTTATGTAAAAGACAAGTAGGAAGGGTTAATTTTGTGGTTTAAGATCAAGTGTAAAATCTTACTCTGAATAATGTACTAAGAGAATGTAAAAAGAGATGAGGAAATTTGAAAGATTCTACGGAGGGATTAGACTTTGGTATATAAGAGGCTTCGTTTTCTAAGAATCGTCAAGGTCTTAGGTCTGTACTTCTAGTTCCACATTAGTTAAAGGGAAAAAATTATCTTTATTCTCAGTCAAGTCACAAGAGTGAAGAAAATTTTTTCTCTTAATAACTAAGAAAATAACAAAGGGTGTAATGATGTTATAAACAGAGACTTGATGACTATAAATTGAGTCCATAAAACGTGTTAAAATTCCAATAAACTATGAACTCTCAACCAAACCTAATCCTCAACCCAACTCTCAAAATCTGTGAGCCACATTAAAGTTGAGGTCAAACATTTTAAGGAAAAAAACAATATCTGGAAGTTTTCCTATATTGAGCAGATCTAAATAATTCTAAATGGCACCAGGGATTTAGCTCATTTGGTACCATTCCTACCTTGGAAGCATAAGGGCCTGAGTTTGATCCCCAGTACAGAAAACAAAAAAAAATCTAAATGACTACAATTATTGAACCAATAGGGTCTCACTTTGTAGTTCAGGCTGGCCCTGAGCTCAGCTTCAAACTCACATCACAGCAATCCTCCTTCCTCTGCCTCCAGAGTGCTAGGATTACAGGCGTGAGCCACCATGCCCGGCACTGTGGCATGTGGTACTGGTTGCTGCTGGGCGTGAGTCTCCACACCCTGTATTTTATGTGGTTACTGGTGATCGAACCTGGGTCCTTGTGCATGCAAGACAGGCTCCGGAACCACTGAGCTAAATCCCCCTCCAGAAATATTCTAATAGCTGCAGTATTCCTGGACAGCTTACTAAGATAAGGACTTTGATGTTATTAAAACAATACTCTTTTCTTTGCTTACAAAGTATCAGAACACAATGATTTTCTATCTTTCTTTGTTACCTCATTTTATAAGAATGATTTCTTGCTGGAATTTCTTGATGGAATTCATGGAATTCAGAAATATTAAGCTTAGTGTACAAAAGGAGATTAGAAAATGGTGAGTGCTTAATTTTAAAAAAGATTACATTAAAAGACATTTAGCCATTAGCTCCCCTTAAAGTACCCTTCTCACTCTGAACCCACCTACTCCATCACTCTTACTTTCTGAAGCTATCTGGAAGTCCTCTTTCTTGAGTGTCTTTAGTCAAAAGTAAACTTTTATTTTTTAGGGGTTTTTTTTTTGGGGGGGGGTCTCGCTTTGTAGTTCAGGCTGGCCCTGAGCTCAGCCTCAAACTCACATCATAGCAATCCTCCTGCCTCTGCCTCCCGAGTGCTGGGATTACAGGTGTGAGCCACCATGCCTGGCACTGTGGTATGTGGTACTAATTGCTGCTGGGTGTGAGTCTCCACACCCGGTATTGTATGTGGTTATCAGGGGATCAAGGCCCGGCCCTTGCGCTTGCAAGACAGGTGCCAGAACTACTGAGCTAAATCCCTGGCCCTATTTTTCAGTTTTTTGACACAGTCTCACTTTGTAGTTCAGGCTGGCCCTGAACTCACTATGTAGCCCAGGCCAGCCTCAAACTCACAGCAATCTTCCTGCCTCTGCCTCCTGAGTGCTGGGATTATAGGCATGAGCCACCATGCCCGGCAAAAAATATTTTCATAAAAGCAACATGACAATACAACTAAATAAGACACTCATAAAAGAGGACAACCAGAACTCATGCATAAAGTGAAAAGAACAATGGGATAAGTTCTTTGAGGCAAGAAGGATTAAGAGCAATGTGTCTTTTACTGTAATAAATTTAAAAAAATTTAAACACCCACTGTATGTATATATATATATGTTTTTTTTGAGATAGGGTCTTGCTTTGTACTTCAAGCTGGTCCTGAACTCAGTCTTGAACTCACAGCAATTCTCCTGCCTTTACCTCCTGAGTTCTGGGATTATAGGCATGAGTCACCATATCTGGCATTGTTATATGTGGCTAAGAGGGATTGAACTCAGGACCTTGTGCTTGCAAGGCAGGTGCAGAAACCAGAGTGAAATCTCTGGCTCCCCACACTGTGTGTTTTTCTTTTTTTTTTTTTTTTTTTTTTTTTTTTTTTTTAATACAATACCTTGTAGCTTTAGCTCCCTTAAGAGCACTGAAAGACACAGGTCACTCAGACCTGCAGAGGTGGATGCTGAGGAAAGCCTCCATGGTCTACTCCTATGACGTCAGCAGCAGGGGCAGAACTGGGACCCAGTTAGTCATGTTCCCATTTGGGTGTTGAGAGAAGGGTCAATAGTTAACCTGTAGGTTTCATGTAGGCTTAACAGACAGTACCAGATAGTAAAACCAGAAAATCTAGCAGATACAGAAAAAGTGACTTACATCCAGGGCATCTTGTGTTTCTTGCTTTGTAGGATTCACTTGATGTAATCGCTCATAAATTACAGTGTCAGCCCCTTTACAATAGAGCCTAATATTGCCTTCAGGGGTTCTTACTGGTATCAAGGAAAGGAAAAACACAAAATGGAGTTAAACTCTTAATAAAACACTACATTTAGAAATAATATGAAGGTTACACTGCTCTTAATTCAGGAGTTTAATATCTTCAATTCATCTAGAAAAGTGTTACCTTCAGCAAGGCCATGGGTCATTGTCTACAATGAATGTAATAGTGAAATAAATATGAAGACTTTCTATCATCAACTCAGTGTTCCAAGTGTACTTATCCTTTTATCAAATATTTAGACTCCCTACTCTGCACTATATCCTGTGCTAGATACTTTTCTCTGTAGAGTTTTCTTTGTCCATGCCAAGGATTATTTTTTGCCTATGAACTTGTGACATTTAGAGAAGACCATGTAACATGCTTCCTGAGACCATTTTTTTTGTATTTTTATCTGCCTAATAATTTAATTGCACTATGTGCTTTCCCTCTAACTAGATTTCAAGATTTACAGCATAAGTATTGGGCATGATAGTGAGTTCAGACCCATGTTGGCACATAGAAAGCACTCAGTAAGAGTTCAGTAGACAGTTAGATCTATATATTGTTATTGGTAATCAATTCAGTATCGTAGAGGAGAGAGTTTATAGACACTACTTTAACCAAGTGGTCAAAGTTAGTGAAGCTATTAATGGGACAAAATGATGTTATGTGCCTTCTGCTATGACTCCAAGAAGGGCATAGCATCACATATGTACTTTCCTGCCAAGAATATATAACCCAAATGTACCTAATCATGAGGGGAAATTTTTTTAAAAAGCTCAAACTGAGGACATTCTACAAATGTCTTATGCTCCCAAAAAGTCAGTATATGGAAGATTGAAAAAAATGTTGAAGTCATAATCACTTAATGCAATGTGTAATTTTAGATTAGATTTTGGAGCAGGAAAACATAAGAAGAGCAGAAGACAAACATGGAAAGCTGGAAGCATAAAGAGAAGAGTGGACTAGAAAACTAGAAAGAAACTTCCTGGTAAAATTTGGAGAAGTTACATAATATTGTAGGTTACATAATATTGTGTTAGGGTAAATTATCTGATTCTGGTCATTTTATTTTGTATATGAGTGCAATTTCTTGTATTTGGAAATCTTTACTAATATATTTAGGGCATGAGGTCTGTGTTTTATTCTCAGATGGTTCAGTAGATACTGATTTGTATAGATAATGAAATAGAAAAGTATGGCTAATGTTGCATATTAAGGGATATACAAAAGTCCTTTAAACCAACCTTGCAACTTTTCCATAAATGTAACATTACTTCAAATTACTAACTCAAAGAAAAGTAACTTCAGAATTAGGAAATGATCCTCATCTCCATCTCCACTACACGGCCTGTGGTGAAGGGCCTGGTCTAGAGCTACGATCTTGATCCATAAGCCTGGCCTCCCTTTTATCAAGCCCTCTCCTGCAAGTCCTCCCTCGTGGCATCAAGTATAGAAGATGTGCTCAGAGGGGAGGGGGAAGCGCATGCCACGAGCCACACTGCAAGCCGGCCACAGCTCTAGGACAAGTTGCATTTGCCCCTGCACAATCGAGGCCTCTCTGGTAGAGAAAGTCTGCAGCATTTGTAGGATTCTGATCGTCCAGAATCTCCCTTTGTGTGGTGGACATAGTGAGGAAAGGAGCTAAAGAAAAGTACAACCAATTTCTCACAGCCTCCAGGAGCCAGAACAGTCCACTCACTACCTGCTTTATCCTGGCATCGCTAAAAAAAAGTGAGTGAAAAGCAGCATCGAATTGAACGAGCCAGTGTGTCAGAGCGAGACCTACCTATGATAGACATTCGCTTCCGGTCGCTGTTGAAGTCCAAAATGGCGAGCACGTGGTAGGTCCTTTCAGTGCCCAGTTCACTGATGGTGATGGTGTTCTGCGTCCTGGCGAGAAAGGCAAAGCCAAAATTCCTCGCGGCGGTTACCAGGGCACCTTCATCAGGAGAGGCTGCCTGGTAGTTGATCTGACCTAAGAAGGAAATCAGGAGAGAAGTTCTAGAAAAGCTGTGAAAGGAAACCCCGAGCTCTTTCCAAGCTCTCTACTCAGCTTCTCCGCAGAGCTCAGCACTTCCTCAAGAGCACTGACCCGTAGGGGCTGTGCAAACTAAAGCTTCTTATACTTTAAACTTTGATTTTGGATTATAAACAGTAATAGAAACTAGAAATGAAACAACTAATTGCAATAGGGAAATTCCCACAATTTCATTATACATAGGCTATACCATTTTATCATTCCTTTCAAACCATTTTAAATACTGTTTCTAGAATAGTTTGTGTCAAATTGAGTAGTTGTTTACATCTGAATTGTCTTAACATTATATTTTGAACATGTTACCTATCTTTAAAGATACATGACATATTTATCTTCATAAATATTATTTAAATCAATGTAAACACAGTATCATTTCCTTTATAGACACTTTATTGCCAAAATTTTGGGTCTCAAAAAATAATACTGTAATAACTTTTCTGTTAGTATGAAGATTTTATTCTAGCCTGATGTTATGGCTCATACCTATAATCCCAGTGTTTGGGAGGCTGAGGCAGGAGGATTGCTGTGAATTCAAGGCAGCCTAGGCTACACGGTCAGCTCAGGGGCAGCCTGGACTACATAGTAAGAAATTATGTCCAAAAACAAATGAAAAAATTTTTTTCCAGGACAGATTCCTAGCAGTAAAAATACTAAGTTAGAGAGCATTGACTTTTGCTTGTTTGTGGTGCCAGGGATAGAACCCAGGGCCTTGTGCCTGCTAAGTGCATGCTGTACCACAGAGCTATACCCTCAGCCCTACACTGATCATCTTTAATCCCAATGCCATATATTTCTACTTTACTTTCCAAAGAGTCCTATCACTTTATCTTCCTGCTAGAAGGAGGTGTTTACCACAGCTACATTCTCATTAGAAAACAATGAAACTTTGTCAAATTAATCAATATCTTGATTATCTTTTTGTGGTGCAGGGCCTTATGCATGCTAGGCAAGACTTCTACCAATAAACTCTACTCCTGGCTCCAGTATCTTGACTTTTCAAATAAAGAAAATTACTTTCTAGTCATAACTACACTTCAATAATAAGAATAAATCTTGAAGGAAAGAATCTAGAGAGCAAAAAATACATGTTCTACAGGATTCTACTCACACAGTCTGAAACACAGGCAAAACTAATTCACATTATCCAAAGCCAGGAGAACTGTCCTGGGTGGATAATAAGCAAAGGGAACACAAAAGAGACTTCTCAAAAGCTGATCATATGTTTTTCTTCTTGTCATAAATTTTATTTTTGGTATTAGGAATTGAAAAAAATTATTTTTCTTTTGAGGCAATCCTGCTAAGTGGTCTAGGTGGGCTCAGACTTGCCATCTTTTTGCCTCAGCTTCTCAAGAGTGCTGGGATTGTAGCCCTGTGCCATGCTGCTGGCTTTCTGTGTACTAATTATAAAAGTCTATTCATTGAGCTGTATACTTGTGATATGTACAAATCTTTGCAGATCTGTTATATTGGAATAAAAGTTAAAAAAATATTCTGGCCACACACATTTTCTATTTCCTTCCCAAGTTATTCTGTCTCAGAATAGAAAGAAAAGTATTTCCATAGCCAGATGAATTTTTGTAGAAAAGGGCCTTTATTTTTCCAGCATGGTACAACCAGGACTCCAGCCACAGATTACATGGCCAGCTTTTCACACCTCTGTCTGTTTAGGTGGGTAAGAAAGTCCCGGGTAAATGGCTCTGGGTAAAACTAAACACTCTCTTTCCTCCTTGTGCTGGCTCAGCAAATTCAATGCAAGACAGTACTAAGTGCTCCCGATTAGTTATTAATGATGACACTATAGGCTTGCTTTCTATTTGTTTGTCCAGAAACTAGAAATGTCCTTGCTAAATCCAGCCATTCCATAAACACGCACAAATGCCAGACGGCGAACTTTACACAGAGCTAAGCAAGCAGTGGCGAGAACAAGGCACCTCCCTTCACAGTTTTAGTTGGCACTGTGATACCTTACATAATATCAACAGCAAGCTTATTTCCAACAGACAAAAGAAACAAACCAATGAAAGGGGTGACATTTCCCCAAAGAGGGTAATCCTGTCATAAACCAATACCTTGATATTTGTATCATGAAAGGATATGGAAAATCCTTCCAGTACCTTCTGGTAATAGAATCACAGACTTGTAGACTTAATTAGAGAAGAAAAAACCCTCAGAGACTTGATCCAAACTTCAATTTTATGTTTGTAGGAAGACACTTGGACTAATAACCCTTTGAAAGCAACTCTTTGTGTACCACACCCTTAGAGGCTACCAGAAAGACAATTTTTTACAGACTAATCTTTGTTTCATAAAATTGATGCAAACAAACAAACAAAAAAGATACCGAAACTACAAATGCCACCTTTGGTCCCCCTTTATTCAAATTTCATACCTACTTATGACCAGTTTTGGTCCATAGATCTTCCTTTCCCCAGTTTTGAAACCACTTGTCTTTCAAATTTCTCTTGTTTGTTTGTTTCTTTCTATCTTAAGAATTCTCTTTCCCCTCAATCATCCTGCCCCCTTCTGATCTTTACCACAAGTCTCTTACACTTGTTGCTCTCTCATTCTTCCCAGATCTCACCCATACCTCTCCCTAGGCGTCCACACCAACCCCTTGTCTCTCTGCTCAGGGATATCATACTCAGTGTGAGGCTGAGCATTGAAAACTGAACTCTCTGACCTTTGGCTAAAGACCTCCAAGGAAAAGAAAGGCTCCCCAGCCTTTCACGCTCTGTACTTCCCTGGCCTCTGTAAAGAGCAAGAGTCTCCGTGGTCCCTAGGCTCCCACCCACGGAGCACACGTTTATCTTCTGCCAGTTACTCAAGCACAGACCTGTCTACTTCTATGAGGGGATTTTTCCAAATTAAATATGGGTCCTATTCAGATGATTTTAAAATAGGGACATATTCCAAGTGTTCTGTTCCTACTTAGGTAACCCCTACAAGGGATTAGGCTCTGTGGAGAGGAAAGGGATTTAGAGAGATTCTCTATCCTTGACATTGAAGTTGGAAGGGACCAATTGGAAAGCACTGAGGCCAACCTATACAAGCAACCAGTCCTAGCTGGCAGCCCATGAGCACTGGGGCCACTGCATCCTGCACTTACCACATGAGCTTGGAAGACCTGGGCTCTAGATAAGTGCATGATCTGACCTTGGTGTTAGTGAGATGCTGAGCAGAGAACCAATCTTGCCATGCCAAACTTCAGACCATGAGCTAATCAGCAGTTATCTCAAGGGCCTGAATTGTATTAATTTCTTACAAAGTAGTAAGAAACTAATGTGACCTCCCTTCTATGGCCTCTTTATCTATGTAACATTCAGGCCAGACAAATCATCCGTTGAGGTCAGATGTTCGTGGCCACATATATGAAGATCTGTCTTCTCCCTTGATAATGTTATCCATCATTCAGAAAAAAGTAATTTTCATTATTCTTATAAAAGAAAAATGGGAACTTACTGTGAAGGGGCAGCCACATGATGAGAGGCTGTACTTGGATGGTTTGTACCTGCTGAATGACCTCAGGCAAGTCCCTCATGCTTTCTGGTCTAACTTTCCTTTTCCCTAAAATTAAAGGCGTGTGGTCTCTGAAGTCCCTTCTGCGGGAGTCTTTTATGGTTCCTTATGGATCAGAATTCAAGTCAAGTTCTTATCTAGCCTCCTGTGCTGAGGAATTCACCTTGTCTCCATTCTTAGGAGCTGGAGCAACTGCTTCTCCTGAATCGTTTACTGGGTAAAGAGTCCTCAGCATATCTGGCCCTTCACCTCTGCTGACAGTGGGATAGAGCACACAGAGTGTGATGCTGGAAGGGACTTTGAACATCCAGTCTTGTCACTGCAGCACTGAGAAAGCCGGGGCTCAGACAGGGACCAAACCTGGTCTAGCTTACCTCCAGCACACAGTCCAGGGCTTTCTTACTAATATTTTATTTTTTATTTATTTTTTTAAAAATTTTTATTTTTTAAGGTTTTTTGAGACACGGTCTCTCTTTGTGGTTCAGGCTGGCCCTGAGCTCAGCCTCAAACTCACATCACAGAAATCCTCCTGCCTCTGCCTCCCGAGTGCTCGGATTACAGGTGTGAGCCACCATGTCTGGCACTGTGGTATGTGGTACTGGTTGCTGCTGGGGTGAGTCTCCACGCCCAGTACTGTTATGTGGTTACCGGGGATCAAACCTGGGCCCTTGCGCTTGCAAGATAGGCGCCGGAACCACTGAGTTATATCCCCGGCCCCTTACTAATATTTTAATGGGAAAAAAGTAAATAGCCATGATGAACTATATGAAATCCGCCTCCTCTTCCTGCCCAGAAGTAAACTACCTATCTCCAGCTTTCCTATTCAGTTTTACTTTTGAGACAAGATCTCAATAAGTTGCCCAGGTTGGGCAAATTCTCCTGCTTCAGCCTCCCAGAGTGCTGGGATTATAGGTGTGTGCAACCATTGCCCGTCTAAAACTGATATGTACATTTTCATAAGTTGGCCACTTAGCTCTCCAAATGCCACCACACACTAAAAGATAAAAAGAATAATTTTACTAATGAATCAAAATGAATCAAGATGCTTTAAAATATCATAGTTTTTATTCTACAGACATTTGCTGGGCTGGTCAAGAAAACTTTGACATCCGCCTTTGCGGGGTCATCCTGGTGTCCTGGTGTCATCCCTTTCTGTCCCTGCTCTCTTTGCTGCTGAGAGCCCTCCCATGGGTCTGTCCTACTGTGAACTCTGCAGTATTGCATTATTGAATTATTAGTCTGGAGAATGGGTTTGTTTGACTCTTGCTGAAAGATATCTCATCTGTCTTCTATACATTTAATTTTTATGCATATTCCTTCTCTGAGTCTTCTTTACTACTTTTTTTTTTTTTTTAAGGTTTTCTGAGACAGGGTTTCACTTTGTGGTTCAGGCTGGCCCTGAGCTCAGCCTCAAACTCACATCACAGCAATCCTCCGGCTTCTGCCTTCTGAGTACTGGGATTACAGGTGTGAGCCACCACGCCCGGCACTGTGGTATGTGGTAGTGACTGCTGCTGGGGTGAGTCTCCACGCCCAGCATTGTTATGTGGTTACCGCGGATTGAACCTGTGTCCTTGCACTAGCAAGACAGGCGCCAGAATCACTGAGCTATATCCCCGGCCCCTTCTTTACTACTTTTGAAATAAGGTTGGAACCTTATCAAGAGGGTCCTTTAGGTGCTTTAGTATCTGAAGTAAGAAGGAGAGAATGAGCCAGACATAGTGGTACACGGCGACAATCACAACACTCTGAGTAGCTCAGACAGGAAGATGGACAGTTCAAGCCCAGCCTGGCAACTTAGTGACTTGGAGAGATCCTGTCTCAAAAACAAAGAAAGAAAAGATAAAAGGACTGGGAATATGGCTCAGTGAAAAGGCCCTTGGTTCAATCTCTGGGACCATAAAAGCAAAGAGCAATAAAGAATGGAGTGAAGTGAATGAAGCAAGTGAGTAAATGAAGCTGGCCTGTGCTTAATCACAGCTGTAACAAAAGAACTCCCTCTGCTCTTTCTCCAAGCTCACGTGTACCCATATAATTCACCATGCCTATTTGTCACAAAATGACTAGTTTTCATAGATACAGATAAAACTGTGCTAACAAAGCTGGTACCAATTGGATTTTAAAATTCTGCCTAGAAACCTAAATGTCAGCGTTGCTTGTCCCCATGCAAATTCACATTAATTATGCTCCTTCAAATGAGAAAGGCAGCTTAAAGAGGCCCATGCTTTGGCTGGTATATTCCAGCAACACATATCTGAATTTAAGCAATAAAAACAAACCTCTGAAATCACTGTACAAAAGATGAAGTTTAAAGTCCACTTGTGATATAGATAAAGTCTGATTTTACATTTTCAATAAAGTGTCACTAAAGTAAGTTAAAAGAATAAAAAGAGCTTTAGTCTTCTGTTAAAATTCAAGAGCCAACTATGTCTTTTAATGACCACGTTGCATTTACAAAGTGATAGACCTGGGTTACAGCTGTGTGTCAGTTTTAAACTTCCAGAGGAAGACTTGTTTCAGGCTTTCATATTGTGCAGACCATCCAGCTGTAAGTGACACAGATGCTCATGGCCTGAGTGACTGGGACATTGACTTAGCCTGCCTACTATTTGATACGCATCTGAGTCACAAGCATGAGTCACTTGCAAACAAAAACTCCCCTCCGAGGTCTGCAGTGCCAGAGACACACTCACCGTCGGTCCGGTCTACCATGACCGTGTGGCAGACTGCGAGCAAGAAGAAGAACTGCTGGATGTCCGCCTCCTTCCCTGACTGGATTTGCTCGATGAGATAATGGTCATAAAACACCAGCTTTCCATCAGCAAATGTGTTCCAGCTAAAATCAACTTGCTGAAAGAAATGGAGGGGAAATGTGATTTAGGAGAAATACTGTAGTATTAACAACTGATATATGAGGGCTGGGGAGTTAGCTCAGTGGTTCCGGTGCCTGTCTTGCAAGCGCAAGGACCCGGGTTCTATCCTCAGTAACCACGTACCATACTAGGCATGGAGACTCACGCCCAGCAGCAACCAGTACTACATACCACAGTGCCGGGCGTGGTGGCTCACGCCTGTAATCCCAGCACTTGGGAGGCAGAGGCAGGAGGATTGCTGTGGTGTGAGTTTGAAGCTGAGCTCAGGGCCAGCCTGAACCACAAAAGTGAGACCCTGTCTCAAAAAAAGAACCCAAAAAACAAACAAACAAAAAAACCTGATATATGAGTAAACCTCCCCTCAAGGTTTTTCATATGTAAAACTCTTCTTAAGATTTAAACATCGTTTTTTTGTTTGTTTGTTTTTGAGACAATCTCACTTTTATAGTTCAGTCTGGCCCTGAGCTCAGCCTGGAACTCATAGCAATCCTCCTGCCTCTGCCTCCCAAGTTCTGGGGTTATAGGTGTGAACCACCACTGCTAGCACTGTGGTGTGTGGTTCTGATTGCTGATGGGTGTGAGTCTCCATGCCCGGCATTGTTGTATGTAGTTACCAGGGATGGAACCCAGGCCCTTGCACTTGCAAGACAGGTGCCAGAACCACTGAGCTAAAATCCCAGCCCTTAAGCACCTTCTTGACTAAAATGTTAATCGCTTATCCCTGTTTCAAGGCAGAGTGCCCTGCAGTGATTTGACTGTGTTCTCCAAGAGATATGTGGCAGTTCTGACCTCCACAACCTACGAACATGACCTTGTTTGGAAGTGGCGTCTTTGCATATGTGATCGAGAAGAGGGTGGAGGCCAGGAGGCCTTAGAAGACAGCAGTTTGCACACAGACATGGACGGAGATGTGTGACCACAGAAGCAGACAGTGGAGCCTTGCAGTAAGCTAGAAAACACCACTGGCTGGGAAGAGACAAGAAAGGCTGTGTCACGAGTCTGCTGATGCCTCCACAGTTGAGAGCAGACACACTTGTGCTGTTCTAAGCCACCCAGTTTGCATTACAGCAGCTCTAGGAAGTAATGCAAATCCCAGACAGTTCCTGAAGCTGGAGAACTCACCTCTATTTTGCTGTGACTGTGTTGAGAAGCATCTCGATGGTCTCCTGAGAAACAAACGACACAAAGCGAATTGAGTCTTCACCTCACAGATTCACACAGCAAGGGTTCACGAAGCCCTTCCAGTGTGGCTCTGCACCCTCGGTGGCGGCTAGGTCTCAGAGCCTGTTTTTGGATGGTTCTGGAGTTAAGAGAGTTTTTTTATGTTTGTCAAGAGTTGGGAAAAATAATGAGTATTTGACTGAGGCCATCTATGGCCCACAGAAGCTTAACTATTTACCATCCGGCTCTTCACACAAAAGTTTGCTACCCCTTGGTCTAGATGTTCAAATACTGTGCTCCACTGGGACCAGAATCAAGGCTTTCAAACTCCTGACTCCTTTCAAACTCCTGACTCTCCTAGAAGGGACCGCCACCACTCCTGGGGACACTTCCTCCCCACGCCCATCGTCCTCACTGATGGGCGAAAACACCCAGAAAATAAAGTTTCCTCCAAGAGGAAAGAATATGCAAGTATCCTTTAAAAAAAAAAAGTTTTTAAAAAACCACATCATCTTTATTTAAATTAGCACACTCTATTTCAATAGTGTCAGTATTATTTGTCAGCATCTGCTGTGGAAAATTAGAATGGAAATCACTTTTTAAAAAGTATAAAATGTGGGCCGGGGAGTTATCTCAGTGGTTCCGGCGCCTGTCTCGCAAGCGCAAGGACCCAGGTTCGATTCCCCGGTAACCACATAACAATACTGGGTGTGGAGACCCACACCCAGCAGCAACCACTACCACATTCCACAGTGCCGGGTGTGGTGGCTCACGCCTGTAATCCCAGCACTCGGGAGGCAGAGGCAGGAGGATTGTGATGTGAGTTGGAGGCTGAGCTCAGGGCCAGCCTGAACCACAAAGCGAGACCCTGTCTCAAAAAAAAAAAAAGTATAAAATGTACTGCTGCTATTATTTTAAAGTGCATAATCCAGCAGCATGAAGTACATTCTCGATGCTGTGAAACTGTCACCAGTGTCTAGACCCAAGATTATTCTTATCTTGTATAATTAAAACCTGTACCTATTAATTAGCAACTTCCTGTTCCTTGCTCCTAGTAACCAACACTCTATTTTGTTTCTGTGAGTTTGATTACTCTAAGTAGAATTGTACAGTATTTGTCCTTTATTTCATTCATGTGACGCCCCTGGGATTCATGTGTCTTATGGCATAGACATAGAATTTCCCTCCTTTTAGGGTAGAATAAGATTCCTTTGTCTGTATGGACCATGTTCTGCTTATCCATTTACCTCTTCATGGACATATGGTTATCCCCACCTTTTGAGTCTTTTCAACAGTACTGCCATAAACACGGCTACCCACCGAACCTCTTGGAGTCCTCCTTTGCAATTCTTTGAGTACAGTAGACTCCTAGAATCAGAATTGCTGGAACATATGGTAAATCAGTTTTAAGTGGAGAGAGGCGTGCCTGTTTCTGACTGTTATTTTGTGAGGCAGGTCTCCCCACCACTGCTCACAGTGCTCCTTCACGGCTCAATCGGGAACGCCCACAGCAGGTGGATTCTGCCCAGGAGGGCACCAGACACACTTACAGGCAGGCTCAGTGCTGGACACCACCAGCAGAATGATTTGTCTGCCCTAATTCAGCAGCCAACCATGTTTTTTATTTTAAATGTCTGAGTGTAGTCATTGAAAGCATATCTCAGAAATTATTTTGTGGAAAAGATTATCTGAGCAAGCAATCCACTTGGGAAAGGGACAGGGTTTACCAGTTCACTCTGATGTCCTCGCACTCACCGTAGATTTTCCCATTGATGCAGCACTTTTTAAAGGTCATAATGTTTTGGGTGAGTGTCCCTGTCTTATCAGAGAAGACATAATGGATCTGCCCAAGCTGCTCATTTAGCGTGGTGGTCCGAGCCTTGGCGGGTGTGTCCTTCTCAGAGTAGTACATCTGCAGGTCCCAGTTAATGAAGTGACTCTGTCCCAGACGAATTACTTCCACACTACAAAGATAAAAGATTACAACATACAGAGCACTTAGATATGAGAGGCAGGCAGTGGATTTTATCCTCACTTGTGGTTACAGGAGTGAGGTGCTTTTATACTGCTACAGACTGAACATTGGTGCCTCCCCACACACCTTCTGTTGAGATCTCAGCCCCAGTGTGATAGTACTAAGGCTAGGCCTTTCAGAAATAGTTGGGTCTGAGGGCAGAACCCTCATGCATGGGTTTGCATCCTTATGAAAGAGGCTGATGGAAGTTGTTTGACCATTTTCCTATGTGAAGATTCAGAAATGAATTGCCATCTACGAAGCAGGGAGTAAGTCTTTGCCAGACACCAATATTCTGGCCTTTAACCCCTGACTTCCCATCCTCTAGAAGTATGAGCTGTCTATTCCTGTTGTCTATGAATTACTTGGTTTAAAGCCAGAGGAGGTGGTATAACTTATAATCCCAGCACGCAAAAGGCTGAGGAAGAAGGATCACAAGTTTGATGCCAGCACAGGATATACAACAATACCTATCTCATCGCCCTCCCCCCACAAAGTCACTTGGCTTAAGATATGACATGACAGCAATCAAAACACAATGACATGTGTTTTTATAACATCTTCCAGGACATGGGCCACATTCAGCCTTGGGCTCTACTGACCAAACATGTCACACTTCATCTTTGGAGTCGGGATGGCTTAGTGTTCTCCAGAGCAGCCTGCTCAGCATGGCTTTCCTCTCATCTTGCATGTCAGGCCATGGCGCTCTGTGTTCAGAACACAGTGCAAAGAAATGGGCAGCAAAGTGACCCTGCAGACCGTGCCAGAGCACAGCCACCTTCTTTCTCTTCCCTCTCACTCCCTGTGGCTTGAGGACAGCTGGATGTCCCCATCCAGTGGCGATGGCTGGGTTGACCTTCGCCCCCAGGTGTAGGGCACACTAGGAGATGGACTGCTAATGTTCTCAAATAGGGCAGGTAAGCCCTAAAGTGTTGCCCCTCATTGTGGAAAAAGTATATATTTTTTTCTATCTGAAAAGATTATAGAATGTCCCAAAGAAGATATTCTAAAACATTCTCCTTCATTTTAAAACTGTAGGGTGCTGGGGATGTAGCTCAGTGGTAGAACACTTAACCTGTCATATGTGAGAAGTTGGGTTTGATCCCCAGTAACAAAAAACAAAAACAAACCAATACGGAATTAAATGTATTTCAATTATAAGAAAGCTATTTACATATGTAGAAATTTCACATAACAACAGATGCTTTTATAACAGGTTAGAAGGAGAGAAAAATGACTCCCCTTCCCTCTCTCCCTCTTATAAATATGTCCCACTATGTACCCAACACTGAACACTGTATCAGACAGAGAATATGCAGGAGTAAACAACATGGATAAAATCCTACCCTTTAAGCAGGTTATCTCGTAGTAAATGCTACTAAATTAAAAGCTCCAGTAAGTATATATTCTAGTAAGTGCTAAAAGTTCTCTGTCGAAACTCAAAGCAAGGAAAGAGGAGGTGGAGACCAAGGCAGGGGAGAAGCAATGATTAGGGTGGGGTGACTCAGGACAGGCAGGTGATAAGGTGACATCCGATCAGAGGCCCAAAGAAAATGAAATAGCAGCATGTAGCTATCTAGGGAAGAATGTTCCAGGCAGAGATAAGAGGAGGGACAGAGACCCTAAAGCAGAAGGGACATAAGGGACCCAAAGTGGCCTGGTCCTAGAAGGGGGTAGGCAGATCCTTTTGGATCTTGGGGGTGAAACTATGCCCTGGATGGTTTTATTATGAGTGAGATGGAGAACACAAGTGGAGTGGGAGACAAAGCAGAGATACACTATGGAATGACTGAATAGGACTTAAGCTTTAAAAGAACCTTTATTAATATGCAAGAGATGTGAACGAACTGAAAGAATCATGTGGTATAACTTTTTAAACCTCAAATTCCATAAAGTATAGAGGACTTTATAGAATACATTGATAGGTTCATACAAAATAATCTGTGTAATAAAGAGTTCTCTTAATGAGGGTAACACTCATTTTAGTCTTTCTTAGTCTTTAAAGTACCTTCGGGAGAGAGGGCTGCCCCAGGACTTATTTCCCATCATTAGAATAATAGTAACTATATGTAATAAAATTAAAAATAAAAGAAATGTATGTACAATGAAATAAGAAGAAAAGTTTTTTTAAATTACTGGTGTATGGAGTCCCACATGCTTCTGGACTATTATTCACCTGAACTGAGAATTACCTTTAACTGCAGAGTATATTCCAAGGGACAATTCCTCCTTCAGAGGCCTGTGACAGCAAACTCTAACATCAAAGAAAGAAGAAAAGAAAGAAACATCTCCAGAAAGAAACATCTCCAGTGGCAAGGTGACTGCCACTTGTCAGGGATATGGCCTTGATCCCCTGCAGTGGTTGAGGTTGACAATGAGATGGACACCAGAACCTCGTGAGAGACTGGAGGAAGGAGAGATCATCCCACCAGGAGGCAGTGGCAGAAAGGCCCTAACCGTGACAAGCTCTTGTGGGCATGCAGAAGGCAGTCAGCCAGGCTCAGCTAAGAGGATAGAAAGAGCCCTCACGAGGAAAAGGAAGTTTTTCCCTGACATTCTAAATCTCCACATTCTCCTTGGCTCTTTTTGATGCCTGGGCTGCAGAACACACTGAGAAGAAATCTCACCACGTAAATGACCATGGCCTTTGACCTCTGAACACCAAGGGCCTTATCTGCTAAGAAATAAACAGGAGGTACCTGGCACAGAGCAGATACTCAAAGGTTTATTTTCTTCCCCTGGCTCACCTTCAGTTCTGAAGTAATGTTATTGCTTACTTGTTCCTTTTGACCTTAGAAATAATGACTGCTAGACAAGAAGTTGCTAAATTGGGACAAGATACGACAGTCTTCCCTGAAAGCAAGGGGCCAAGAAGAGGACAGCCTTACCTGACATAGAGAGATATGGGCACCATGGTGTTCAGGATGATGATGTAGCCCCAGAAATTCAGGAATCCACGGTAGGAGGGAGTGGCGTTTGTACCATCATAGAGATACCAAGAGTAGTTGCCAACTTGCGCTTCCCAGTAGGCGTGGCCAATGGCAAGGCCAGCAGAAAGCAGGATGAGAACGACAAAGATCTACGAGACAGGAGGTGCTGACATGAATTCCAAGGACAGATTTCCAACTCGGTGATTTCAATGATGCTAGTTAACCTTATTTAATACTTTAGAATTGTTTATGACAATTTAATGGTCTATAAAATTAATATACTTAACACAGTATCATAAGAATACTTTGAAGGCCTATTTAATAGTTATGATTGATTGGTTTATTCTGTATTATACTTAGATGGTGAGGGTTTTTTGTTTTTTTTCCCAGAATTGCCTTTCAAAAGAGAAGGCAGTCTGTCATATTCAAATCCTTAAAGATATTCATATTACAGCATATTCTTTCAATTATTTTTACTTTGGACATTAACACTATTGAGAGGCATGAAATAACTTCAAACTATGCTAGTCCTGGCTCTTTATAAAAATATTGGATGGAAATTATTTTTTAATGGAGTCATCATACACATTTGGATAACTGTTTCTGAAGATTCAGTATCAAAAGGACTACATGGTGTTGTAAATATGTTCACTTAAGAAGCAATACAATAAGCCCTAAGTTGTAGAAATAATGAGCATATGTTTATCAGACAAATTAAAAAGCCAACTGTCCTAGTGATATTTGTGTACAGTATTTGGAAGTGGAAATAAAATTTCTGGAGACAAAAATAAACTTTTGGACATGTGTTTCAAAAGGGCTATGAGTCAAAATAACTTGGCACAGAGGGGAGTTGAGGGGCTCTTTTGAGGGCCCAAGTCATGATCACCATGGTGACAGTGAAGCTGAGTACATCAAGATCAAGGAAAATTTTCATGAAATACAAAGCAGAAGAAAAAGAATTTTCCTTAAGTTATTGTATGACTTGTATGTGAATTTTAATGTGTATATATATTAAGGCATTTTAATTATTATAAGTCTTTAAAATGTTATGTATTCAAATAGAACCAAAAATTTGAGAAATAATTCTCATTAGGAAGTTGGAGGTATGTTTAACATATGGGCTCACCTAAAAATATAAAAGAACTGAAAGCGCCCTCCTCAGATGGCCTTCCTCCAAGGCTGGCCATTGGTTGGCATCTGGAAGCTTCACTGTCAGGAGGGCTTTCTGATTCCTTATTTCCTATTCTCTCATAAGAATTGTTCACTGTGTCCAAGTGTGCGGGAAGCATGGTTTGTGCTGATGACCTGTACTTCTGCAGGAAGCACTGAATTTTGGTACAACCCAGGTAGATGGTGCCTACACAACCAGGCCCAAGTTCAAAACCCTGGATGAGAGTCTAATGAGCCTCTCTAGAAGACAACATTTCACATGTGCTGTCACAAATCATTGTTGGAGGAATTAAATGCCTGTTGTGTGACTTCCCTGGGAAAGGACACATCGGGAGCCGGTGTCTGATTCCTCTGAACTTTGCCCTGTGAGTCTTTGGCTCATCTTGATTTGTATCAATTTGCTGTAATAAGTCACAGCCACGAGTACAACTCTACAGGAAATCCGACAGCTCCTCCTTGTCTATCACTAAACCTGGGTATGACTTGAAACCTTTGACATGCCTTATTTTTAGTCTTACTTTTTGTTTGGATTTATACAGCATATGGGGGGGAATTTTTTTTTTTTTTTAGACAGGGTCTCACTTTTGTGGTTCAGGCTGGCCCTGAGCTCAGCCTCAAACTCACATCACAGCAATCCTCCTGCCTCTGCCTTCCGAGTGCTGGGATTACAGGCGTGAGCCACCACATCTGGCACTGTGGTATGTGGTACTGATTGCTGCTGGGGTGAGTCTCCACACCCAATATTGTATGTGGTTACTGGGGAATTGAACCTGGGCCCTTGCGCTTGCAAGACAGGCGCCGGAACCACTGAGCTAACTCCCGGGCCTGAGAAAAAAATTTTTTTAAAGACCACCCATGTGAGAAACTGACAGCAATAAAATCAACCCTGCTCTGCTTTTAGGAATCTAGCTTCACTAAGCTTGCTGGAGATTTTTCTACCTCATCTAGAGAAGTAATATTTTATTTTTACACAGAGAAATCTACAACAAAATCAGAGCAAAAGACAAGTCTAGCTTCTCATCTACTGAAATGGAAAATAAATACCGTGTAAACCATGTAGTTCATCAAATAATCAATTTTAGTTCTTTTAAATCTGGTTTTCCCACTATTCTTCATTATCTTCGTGTCAGCACCTAAAAGTAGAAAATTCAATGTGCTCAATAATTGGGTAATCAATTAACTAGTATGTCAATATAATTACTCTGCCTTTGGTTTTGATGAAAAAAGGACAGAAAAACAATTTCTTTCTGTAAGTTTTTTTTTTTTTTTTTTAATTTTTTTTTAGACAGGGTTGCTTTGTGGTTCAGGCTGGCCCTGAGCTCAGCCTCAAATTCACATCACAGCAATCCTCCTGCCTCTGCTTCCCGAGTGCTGGGATTACAGGCGTGAGCAACCACGCCTGGCACTGTGGTATGTGGTACTGGTTGCTGCTGGGCATGAGTCTCCACGCCCAGTATGGTATGTGCTTATACCGAGGATCGAACCCAGGTCCTTGTGCTTGCAAGACAGGCACCGGAACCACTGAGCTAACTCCCTGGCTCAAACAATTTCTTTCTTTAAACCATAAGAGGTCATAGCAGAACAATTTCCCAAGAAAATCTCAAAGTACCTGCAAATATGACCAATCCATGGCAGGTATCAGTGTTCCTGATTACACAACCACGTAACAGAATTTTGTCAGCATCCAAAGGAAAACTTTTGTTTCTCCAAAACAGTGTTCCTGTAAACTTATCCAGTCGGTTATTGGGCTCTTCACATTCTATAAAACCTGTAAGAAAGATATGATTCACGTTATTTATCTCATAGGAAGTGCAATTAATAACAAAAATTTATAATAAAGTAAGATGTGTTTTGTACGAACCGTCAAATGTTGCCAAGGTGTCCTCTCTTTGAAGATATTGGTCGGTGATTTCAAGGGCCATTTTGAATTTTAAATTGGTCTCTCTAACGGGAGGGGAAAAATAATTACGTGAGCACATTTTATACTTTAAAGAGGAAGGTAAAAGCATGCACAAGGTAACATCAAGCATTCCTAGACATGGAGACTAGATCACTAGCTTGTTCTTTTCTATTTGTTTTTCTGTTTTTTTTCAGTTCTGGAGAGTGAATGGAGTCTTACACATTTTAGGCAAATGCTTTTCCACTGTGCTACATCCGCAGCTCTTAACTTCTTCTACTTTTATGCTCTTTATCTTGAAACTTTAAGATTGTATGAAGCTCCCTTCCAAAATAGAAAAAAATTCCTGGCCTGGGAAATGCTAGTCACTTTTGCTGTTTGCTCTGGTGACACTCAGGACAAGACACCTACAACAACCTTCTCATTAACTTTCATCTCCTTCTCACCTGCTATCCACACTGCTGTTTGAAAATGTAGCTCATAATACTTCAGCACATTAAGATGATTAAAACAAAATTGTTCTATAGGTAGCAGTTCCCAGGATGAATGCATTTACTAGTTTTTGTAAACATATTAATAAAAAAATAAGAGGGGAAAAAACCCTTGTGGTAGCTATTCTGTTAACTTCTGTCAACTTATTTTCTAGAACGAATAACTGGATTTGGGAAAGGAAGTGGCAGCCTCACCCCCAGTTCTTGGATGGTCTCAACCCCAGTGCGAGGAAAGGTGGCTGTATGTGGACATGCGGGGAAGGCCAAGACATACGCTCTCGAGAGCAAGGTGGCCTGGCCACCATATTGGCCGCTCACAGACCTCACAGATACCCACTCAGGAGTCTGCCTATCAGCAACTCACCAGTGCTGCCCAGCACCGCCATTCTGTTCTGGCAGGGCCTGTTAAGACTTCATACCTTCATAAACCTTTAGAATATCTCCAATGAGAATAATAGTTATTTCATAGCAGAGACTGAGTTGTCAGCTGACACTGACAGAACAAGGAGAGGCCTAGGTTTCCATGCACGATTTTAGCTCTCTGAAGCAGTGAATGCGTCTCTGAGGTGTGAGGAACAAGGTACACAGGGAGTAGGGTCCCTTCTGCCACTTACTGTATGCCCATGAGCAGCTGCTTTATCTCTTGGGCATTGATTTCCTCATGGGCAATATACACAGAATAATAATGCTCAGCTCATGGAGTTGTTACCCTCCCACACCCTGTACCTGGAATCAATTTCAGGATGTCATACTTCCCAGGCTGGTGCCACTGAGCTGAATCCCCAGGTTGAGTTGTTAAAAATGAGCTTAATATAATGCCCCTGCAACCTTGTAAGCATTCAATAAGTGTATTGAAAATTGATCCAAGACAAAACTTGATTGTCTTTTAAGTTTAGATAGGACAGCTAAAACCAACAAAGGGAAAATTTAAAGTTGCTTCCTGGTAAAGACTGAAAACCCCATTCTCTGCTTGGAATCAGGTAATATTCAGTGTCTCCTGCTCCTCTGGACACTCCTTGGCAGTTTCTAAAGGGCCTGAGCTTCCATTTCTCCTCTGGGCTTTTACCTTCCCTGAGACATGGAGAAAGGCAAGGACTGAGAACTCCAAGAGATGCCCTTAAATCTCAGCAGAGACTGTGGCCTTGGAGTTTTCAGCAATGTGAAACTGTTAGGACTTTGGCAACACTTAAAGGTGGACTAAATGCTTTGTATATGAAGGGATGAACATGAGTCTTTTGGAGGCCAGGGACAGAATGTTAAAGTTTTGATCTCGATGTCCCCACAAAGCCTGATGCCCTCATAGGTGGGGTGTCTGGGAGGCGGTGGGATCACAGGGTTTTGATAATCATCAGGAAACTGGTCCTCTGATGAGTCCAGAGCTGGCTCACTTTTTTTTTTGGGGGGGGGGCTCGCTATTAAGAGAGGGGATCTGGTTGGAAGAGGTGAGTCACTGGGGCCCGGGGATATGGTCCGGATATCTGTCTCTTCTTTGCTCCTCCTTACATGTTCTGTCTGCTTCTGCTGCCACGGCATGAGCAGCCCTGCTCTGCCATCCCCTCTACCATGCTGTCCTGCCTTGGAGACAACTGACTATAGACTAAAACTTCTATAGACTGCAAGCCAAGGTTAACCTCTCCTCCGTCAGGTGTGGGTGCAACTATTGCGTCGGAGTGACAAAGAAGGTAACTTAGACAGATCTGTTTAGATCGCTGTAACACAACAGCGATACCCAGAATGTGAAGAAGGAGTGGTTGGCCTTGGTTTGTTTCAGCTCACAGTCTGCAGAGGTTCAGTCCACCGGGCAGACATGTATAATGGGAGAATGGAAGCCATTTTACTCAGGACCCTGTCAGACTGCCAGCAGGTGGCAGAGACCAGGTCTTGAGAAACATACATAGGCTGAGGAGTGCACATCTCTGCCACATTTGTGTTGAAATGGGCCCATCAGAGACACTCACCCATCAAGTTCAGCTGTTTCCACATAGCAGAGGCTGTTAGGCTCCGAGGTGGATAGCAACAGAATGTCGGCCTGTTCAAAACAAAAGGTACTCATGACGCAGGAGCCTCCAGGGTGATGCAAGTGCATGCCGGGGGAAGAGAGGAATGGAAAGGCAGAACGCTTTCACTTACTGGAATAAAATCATTTTTCTTCAGACGAATGACATCTCCAACTTGAACGTCTTTCCACTTGGTAATTTTGAACCTAAGTATTAAAAGTAATGAGAGTTCATTGAGTTTTAAGTTTCAAGCCAGGGAATTATCATTTTTTCTCGATGTTGGAAATTCTGGAAAATGTGTAAAGCACAGGGAATATATTTGTTAAAACTCTGCCCTTTTCATGATATGACCACATGTGCAGGAAGTGCAGCAGTTGGCAGCTTGGATATGCTCTTTCTACCTGAGCTCAGGTAAGGTTGCTCACTGGGGCTCTTCCAGTATGTGGCAGGGCGCGGGTGCCACTCCCTTTGTTTTTCTCCTATCCTGCCTCCCTTTACTCTTCCTTCTCAGCCACCTGCCACTTGCTCAGTGCCCAGGACAAGAACTTATCATAGCTTTCTGTGGGCCACAAAAATCTGTGTGGACTTCAGAGCTAGTCTTTTTCCTATTGTTTAAGTTATCTTTTTAATGACTGTTCTTCATTTTTATAATGAGAACAGAATATTAGTGAAATGAAAAATGACTATTGTTGGTGTTAGATTTCTTCAGAAATACCCATTTACATTTCTAACAGAAATCCATTTACTGCAAAGAAGAAAAATCATGTCAACATATTTATAGCTTGGTGGTGTCTATTTTTTAACTAAATACAGTGGAAATATTGCTGTAAATCAGGTTATTTTCTTCAATATGAATACATTCAATAGTCTTTGACTTGGGTCTTCACCCTTATTTTTAGGACTTGCATTTGCAGTTCTGCCTTGAGATTCTTGCTCAAAAACAACTCACTGCTGAGCCCTGACTTGGGACTTTAGTCACAGCTCACTGCGTTTGCTGAACAAATACTTGCTGAGGATTTCTAATGTGTTGCAGGCAGGACAACATCCTCAAGAAAGTCACAGTTCAGTTCAGAAGGAGAGTTGCTTACAAAAATAATTCTAATACCATTTGTATCATAATTTTAAAAGCCAAAATGCTCTTCAGTGCAGAGCAAGGAGAAATCACTTTAGCGGCAGATCCCGGAGGTGTCAAGGCATCCTACACAGGCAAAGCCCTGGAGGGAACAAGTCGGAGAACAGCACAGGCGGATGCAGCTCATCGGAGGCTGACGGAGCCGTGGAAATGCCAGCTGTGCTGTGAACACAAAGGCCTGCTGGCAACTGCACGTCACCCAGTTTGGGTGGACAGCCTGAGCCAGGAAGGCCATGAAGTGTCTTTGCAGATTAAGAGATGCCTTCACAGTTACCGAATTTAATAATGGCTCACTATGTCTCTGGACAAATGTCTATTTTATGTCCTTGAAACTAAACTACAAATTGAAGGAAGCCATATACCTGCCATCCTTAATGACTTCGCATGTCCTATTGTTGATTTCCTTGTCCATTTTATGCCGAGCCTTTAGAAAAGAAATGAATGTTTTAATCATCTCAACATATAAATACTAATGCAAAATTAGAGATGGTCAGAGCGTAAAGTCAAGCAGTCTGTTGCATGAGAACTCCTTACCACATCATCCACCAGGTCTTTGATGGCAGTGATGCCCAGCACCAGAAGGAGGGGGACGAGTGTGGTGTACCATGCCAGGGTGGATATTTCAGGAATTGCCTAACAGAAATAGAAAGGTTTAGGTGAAACACTCATGAAAGCACAGCTAACTCACAGGAAGTAGGCTGCTGATTCTAAACTGCCTCATTCTAATTTCCATCACCATGTAAGTCTGCATCCTGAAATGCAGATAGGGAAAGACATGTGAGCATCTAGCTGCTCTGTTTCTCTCTAGCTTCTGGTCACATGGAATAGAGCTGGACATAGATGGTGGTTTCTGAAATTACCTCATTGTGACTTTAACTGAATACCAAGGAAATTCTGTGACATGATAAAAGAGTACTTTCATAACTTAAAAGAGAACTGCTCTGAACATTTTGTGAAAATCATAATTAACTGAAGAGAATGGAAGGAGGAGGAGGAGAAGCAGCCTTTAACCTTTAGGAAAGGCATACACATTGCCCTCAGTAGGCTGTTCAGCGGCAATGATTTCTGAGTCTCATCACACAAAGATGGCAGCAGATGGATACTCCAATAGCTAGTGACCAAGCAGAATATCTTTGGGCCATTTGAAAAAAGTAATTCTTTCTTAGCTTATTGCTATGGATCCAGCTAAGGATGGGACTGGCCTTGCAGAAAGCTCTGCCAAAACAGCTGTCCAATTTGAACGGGAAGCAAGCTCATTATGATCTTTCGTGACCATCCCATCAATCTCTGGGTCACATCACATGGTGGTGCTTCAAAGCGAAACTGGGTCCAGCCCTGTCCAGCTCAAATCATGCTTTGGGACTTTAAGTGATGTTACTTTATTTACCTGACAGGGCCTCAGATCTCTGCAAACAGAGGTCATGCCATTGCTTACCTCACAGAGTTTAAGAGTTAAGTGAAGTAACCATGTAAGTAAAGGGCTGTTACTCTAATTTGCATCCCTGCACCTTAACAGGTGTGGAAGAAAGATCCTTTCCCACAAAACCATGAATATGTGAATCTTCTTTTTTCCCTTCCAGACACTGACCACATAGCAGGACCTCATTACCTGTATGGTTCGCCTCTGTCTAAACATCCACTCATAACAGTAGGACTATCCTTTACAGTTAACAAGAGCCTTTTCCTGTAGTTTTGGGCATGGAACCACACACCTGGCCCATGCTGGGCAAGCAGCTATCACTGAGCTGCATCCCAGCCCAGGTCAGCAGGTCTCATTCTGCCAGACCTGCTGAGCGTCCACTTCCCCCTTGGATCTCCCTCCCCTCCCCTCCCCTCCCCCTCCCTTCCCCTTCTCTCTCCTCTCCCTCAGCCTCCTTCTGCTACCATCTTATAATATCAGTGAGTGAATTCCAACAATGGGACTGTTCTCCAACTCCAGCCCTTTATACAGCCAAGCAGATACACTTTGTAACCAGCTCATCAGGTGCTAAAGGTCGACTCTGATCACTAGGTGAAATAAATTGATTATAGCATCTGTTCCTATACATAAAAAGTCTTGCTATCCAGATAGTGGAATCTTTGTCACAGTTTTTTTTTTTTTTTTTAGTCAGAAAAAATCCTTCCTAATATAAAAGCAGTTCACAGGATAACATAAGTTTTGTGACTAAAACATTACTAAAAATCAATCATACTCTTATGAAAATTAGGCAGCTAAATAAAAAAAGCATAAAATACATTTAAAGTACATGCAATTCTAAAATGAAGATTATATTTTTATTTACTTCAAGGGTACCAGTTTTAACACTCTCATTAGTACAAAATTGAACTCTAAAAAATAAAATCATATTTTCCTTTGTTCTTTTTCCCTGTTCAAATACAAATTGAGCCTGTTCTGTTCAGGGGGCAGTGACCCCTTAGTAGAAAAGCCTGACATTAACAAGAAACACTTTCAAAATTATCCACACTGTGTTACCACACATTAGGTATTATTGAGCTGTCAGAATTCACAACAGATTTCAGATACCACAAAGCATTACCTGTAAGATAAGAAGGATCAGGAAATAGAAATTCGCTGCTCTCTTAAACTGCTCAAACAAATTCAGTGGTAGAAAGGTAATTACATTGTACTTGTATGTTTTAATTGCATTATTCTGTTGGGAAAAATAAAAAAGTCATTTTAACTAATGTCATACATCGAGTACACACACTTGCAAGAATCACTATGTCCCACGGCCTACAGTGACCCAGGGTCACAGTCCAACAGTCAGAAAGACACTGAGATTTCTTTTAAGCTTTTAATTCTAGCCAGACCTCAGAATGACTACATGGAGTCCTACGTCAGGAAGAGGAATGAGATACAGACGTCAGACTGTGACCCCTGGGTCCTGCTGTCAGACAGATGCCTGGAGCCATTATAGAGCCTGTTAGAAAATGGGCAACGGCAGATGTCAATGTGAGCAATGCAGGATGGGAGCATGTAAGTTCTAGGCATCTAGATAGACACTGCTGTGTAATAAAACAATAAAAGGCATAACTGGATTGATTTGTGCCCCCTAAATACATACTCAAGACCTACCCTCAGTATCTGAATAGGATCATATTTGGAAATAGGGTCTTTGCAGATATAATCGAGATGAAGTCGTACTAGACCAGCTGTGACTGGTATCTTTAAAAAATGGGAGAAAACAGGATGCAGGGAAGATGCTATTTAAAGATGGCGCAGAGACTGGAGGGCTGTGTCCATGGACTGAGGAACAGCAAAATCTGTGGGCAGCCACCACAAGGTGGGGCGAGCATGGAACTGATTCTCTCCGATTCTGTAGAAAGAACTAACTCTGCTGACACCTTGAATTTGAACTTCTGCCCCCCTGAACTGTAGATTTGTGTTTTTCTAAGGACCTAGTCTTGGTACTTTGTAAGAGCAGACCTAAGAAATTAAAACAGACCTTTATAACATTTGTTTTGTTTTTATAGCAGTTCTGAAGGTTGAACCCAAAACCTTCCCACTAAGCAATATTATCACCCTTTTTACTTTTTGAGACAAAGTCTTGTTAGGTCGTTAAATTGCCCGGATTGGGCTTCAATTGGTGATCTTCCTGCCTCAGCTTCCCAGAGTGTGAGAATTATAGGCCTGCCCCACCACACCTGGCCACTTTATAAAATGTAAGCCCATATTTGACAGGTATTCTTTATGATATTTCAAAGATAAGAAATTTTCAGGTAAAAATATCTTTTGACAAGGAGTCGCTCTGTGTGGACCAGACTAGCCTGGACTCTATCCTCCTGTCTCAACCCCTGAGTAACAAAGATTATAGGTTTACATCACTGCACTGACTTAAGGTAAAAATATCCTTAAAGTTTTAAAATCTATTTTAGGGGCTGGGGGTGTAGCTCAGTGGTTCCGGCACCTGTCTTGCAAGTGCAAGGGCCCACGTTCGATCCTTGGTAATCATATACCATACTGGGCATGGAGACTCACCCCAGCAGCAACCAGTACCACACACCAAAGTGCTGGGAGTGGTGGCTCACACCTGTAATCCCAGCACTCGGGAGGCAGAGGCAGGAGGATTGCTGTGATGTGAGTTTGAGGCTGAGCTCTGGGCCAGCCTGAACCACAAAGTGAGACCATGTCTCAAAAAAAAAAAAAAAAAAAAAACTATTTTAGGCAGAAGAACGAGAGAAAAACTAAGATTCGTTTCAAACTTGTTACTTCTAAACATAAGGTTTCTGTGCCAATATATTATACACTTTCATAAAGTACTTTCAAGAGAGCTTTGTATATAACCTAGGGAAAGTTTCAGTCTATATAATTCTGTTTAGTTTTGTTTCAAGTTACCCTTACCCAACTTCAAGGTTGTTAAACTTCAATAAAAATGACATTCTATGGAATAAAATTATCAATAGCCTTAGACTCAAGGCTGTAGCATGAAGCAGGCAAATATGACAGTGACTGGATAAAATGGGGCTGCAAGAAAAGTAATTTAGGAATTTAACTTACCGCATATTTGCTCTCCTTAATACAAAAGAACTTAGTGTTCATAAAATGAGGTTGTTCATGGAACTTTCGATCATTTGCTTTGACTTGCCATGTACAATCTTTAGTAAAAGAAAAAGAGAAAAAGTGTATGAGTTGAAAGTACAGTTCTCGAACATGGAATTGAACTGAAGTCATCAGTGTGGGTCCCAGTGTGGGTCCTTCTCCAGTATAACTAACATCCTTGTAAAAGGAAACAAAGCTTATGTATATAGGGGGTGGAGGATTGCAGGGTGGGTGGGGAGGAGGGAGGATCAAGTTAGTTGTGTCATATTCTGGTACAAACTCTCAATGTTGAATGTGATGATGATGTGTATTTATAATGTATCAATAAAGATTTGAATTTTAAAAAAATTTTTTAAAGTAGCACCCAACGTACCTTCTGAATGAAAATGTACAAATGGTGAGCAGTTCCCTCTTTCTATCTCAGCGGGAAGTGAGGCCAAAGGGCTCCTCCAATGGGAAGAGGAGTGGCCTGGCAATCAGGCTGTGTTCCCCAAGGAAAGACATTTCCAGTCTTCACCTTTATCTTTGCCCATGTACCCTGGCTTTCTACCATCCCGTGACATATGCTAGCTCTACAGCTGATGTGTTCAGTGCTTATTATCTGCTAGGAATTGTGCCACATAAGCAGCTCCTCAACTTGCAGCTGAGGTAACAGAGGCACAGGCAGGGTCAGCAAGGTGACCAGTGGCAGAAAAAATGAATTCACACTCCAGCACTCCAAGCCCCAAGTGCAGCCTGCCTGTCCACCTTGCTGGTTAAAGTGCCCATTGTGACTGTGAGACTCCAAACTGTGAGTCTCACTCTGCCAGCAAGTGTTGATTTGGGAATGTGGCTCGTGAGGAGGAGTCACCCTTTCTTTGTATTGCTTCCCCAGCACATAGCTGTGCCAGCTCCTAACAGGGAGGCACAGCACATTACTGCCTGCAGGCAGGAAGAAACCCTGAGGAAACCCCTCTCCA
>PVIR01008406.1:0-14453 GCA_004026965.1 Petromus typicus
ATTGTATACAGATAAGTAAAGTAATTTGGAATTGTACATTACAGAAATCATTCATTTGCAATAAATTAATTATTACACAGAAAAAAATAACCAAAATCAGGGCCGGGGAGTTAGCTCAGTGGTTCCGGCGCCAGTCTTGCAAGCGCAAGGGCCCTGGTTCGATTCCCCGGTAACCACATAACAATACTGGGTGTGGAGAGCCACACCCAGCAGCAACCAGTACCACATACCACAGTGCCGGGCGTGGTGGCTCACACCTGTCATCCCAGCACTCGGGAGGCAGAGGCAGGAGGATTGTGATGTGAGTTTGAGGCTGAGCTCAGGGCCAGCCTAAACCACAAAAGCGAGACCCTGTCTCAAATAAAAAAACCTAAAAAAAAAAAAAAACCCAAAATCATAAGAAAAGATATTAACTTTAATAATAAATGCAAATTAAAACCATAAGAGGTACTTCTTCACATTTATCAACTTGACAACATTTAGAATTCTGAGAAGACCAAGTGTTGGTGATATGTTAAAAAAAAGATTTTAAATATAGCTAGTGTGTTCTTAAAAATCATGTTTTTTATGAAATATATATATATTTATAATTTATCCTAAATATGTGTCATCTAGCAGTTTAATCATTTACAAAGAAAATAACAAGTGAAAAATGTCATGGAGAAATATTCTTAGAGGACCAGGACTGGAACTCATAAGAGATCATTTACAGCAGAGGATAAACAAAATGTTTCTACTCAGGGAACTACCAAAAAATATATATATATTTCCCTGAAGCCTCCTGTGCTCACAGTTGGAGCTTTTGGGAACTGGTTGGATCATGGAGGGTAACTCATTAGAGGATCATTCCATTGATGAGTTGACAGCTAAACATGATGTTGGGAAGTGAAGCTGGTTGGAGGGGTTGGGTAACTGGCCGGCAGAGTATAACATGAACTTTGTCATAAAGGCACATAGGCTCACATTTGTTCTTTAGAATGTTTATAGTGGTAAATTATTAATTGTAATTTATTGTTTTATTATATCAAATAATGAGTACTTAGAAAAAAATACAAAGATATTTTTAAAAGTATCAACATTGACTGTTTTTGGTGTATAAAGTCTAAAAAAGAAAAACTAATAAATTCTTATATGAACTAGAATGAAAATATCAGTAACACTTTACAAAAATAATCTTTACTTCACTTGTCACACCTAAATCAGTCTGCACAAATGACAACATCACATTCTTATAAACATACATGTATTTCTTACTCTGACAACACAAGTGTTTTGCTTCCCTGGCCTTTTTGTAGGACATACTTGATGTCTCACTGGTTGTGCTGTCTTGTCATGAGTTTCTTAATATATTACACAGGGTGCAGTTAACAAGAAAATAAAAGATTTATAAAATAAAGTATTAAATTCTTTTAATATGCATTGTACTTTGGGAATAGACATCAACATTTTCCCATTAGCTGTATACTTGCTTACAAAACCTAAAAGATAACAGAAATAAAAACTGATGTATGTTTAGTTGATATTGTGAAATAGAAAATATTTAAAAGGAAAGAGGGTGTAGGGGTAAATAACAAGGGGAAATAGAATGTGACCCTAATAAAGAAAAAAGGAAACAAAGATTATTTATATAGGGGGTGAGGGGTTGCAGGGCAAGGTGAAAGGGGAAAAATGAAAATCAAGTCATGTCATATTCTGGTACAAACTCTCAATGTTGAATGTGATGATGTGTATTCATAATGTATCAATAAAGATTTAAAAAAAAACAAAACTGGTGTAGCCACCAATGTCTACAATAGAAATGTTTGCTTCAACCGTCACACCCACAATCATGCACTTTTAGCAAAAGTGAACTGCATGCACCATACACAAATATTACTTACATTGACACCATATATACTACCCATCCTTTCTTATAGGGCCATTTGACTTCTTTTTGGGTTTCCAGTTGTAGAAGGTCTTTGTGATGTTGTGACTGCTTGTTCACCTTTCAGATCACCAGTGTGCCCCACAACTTTTTGGTAGTTCCCTGAGTAGAAACATTTTGTTTATCCTCTGCTGTAAATGATCTCTTATGAGTTCCAGTCCTGGTCCTCTAAGAATATTTCTCCATGACATTTTTCACTTGTTATTTTCTTTGCAAATGATTAAACTGCTAGATGACACATATTTAGGATAAATTAAAACACAACTATTGGCCAATGATTGTGTTGTGAGTGACATCATAGCTGCCATGTAACTCATCAACAACATTTACTCCACTTATGGTTTTGTTTAGAAAGTTTCTATCTCAGGCTTCTGTTGAGGTTTCCCTAGCAATACTTCCATCATGCCCAGCATGTGCTTATAATCCCAGCACTTGGGATGCTGAGTTCAAAGTCAGCATTGGCTTTATACTAAGACACTCCCCTATCCGCCCAAAAAAACCCATCATGGTGCAATGTTGATATCAGCAGTATTACTTTGTTTTCTTTTCTTTTTCCTTTTTTTTTGTGGGGGGCACATTTAAGGTCAATGTAAATTTTTTTTTGAAATTCAAAGATTTTATTATACATTATGCTGTTTTGAAATTTCATCATTTCATTTGAGATTTCTGCTTTATTCTTGTATACAGTTTCTGTTCTGGTCAACTTGTGCTCTGTTAACAAGTATAATATCAATTGGAATCTGGAAAACCAATTGTCAGATATCACATTCCTATTGGTTTGGGAGATGGAAACAACAAGTCTGTGTACAATGTCATTTGGTTTATTACTATATGAATAAGGACCTGATGGTCCTTATTCTAGTTGTTGAATAAATTAAAAGCGTAGTGTATCTTCACATCAACAAGAATATAAATTTGATGCTGTATTGTGACTCACAGCTTTTCCAGAAATCTTTTTGTTTCTGCCATTACCTTAAGGAATCCCTGCTAGGTACAGCAAATCTAACAATTCTTTCAGTCCTTGTAGTGAGGTGCCATAATAAATATTTTTTTGTGTATGTGGTACCAGGGATCTAACTCAGAACATTGTGCTTGTGAAGCAGGCACAGTGCCACTGAGCTACATCCCAGGCCTTAAATACATCTTTTAGTGTTGCTATTGGTGCATACAGAAAGTTTTTCTTGAATTTCAGCCTTTGCATATTTGACAGCATTTTGTAGTATCTTGTCTGCTACATTACTGTTACAAGAATAAAAACCAAATTTAAAAAGGAAAATCACTGCCATTTACTTAAAGTTTGCAAAGTTAAGAAGAGAATATGGTATCAGAATAGAAAAATGTAATTTCTTGTCTTTACCAACTGCATTATGCAAAATTGTAGTCGTAATAAATTGCATAACTAAGATGCAGTATGCCATTTAACCAGAATTTTTGCAGCTGACTGAGATTATCAGCCTACAGTATCTGTCATTAGAGTAAACCTGATAAATAAATATATATGAATATGTTATATATTTTTATATTGTTACATAAATATACTATGAAATATGTATTCATAAATATAGACAAATATAAATATAAGATATGTATATATGAGATTTCACTATATATCTCAGGCTGGGCTTAAACTCACTGTGTAACTCCAACTGGACTCAAGCTCATGGAAATCTTTCAGCCTCAGGCTCCCAAGTTCTGAGATTATAAGAGTATGTCACCACGCCTGCTTAATAATATATATTTTAGGGCATGAAAGTAGAAGGGAGACTATGAAAATGAAAGGCATCAGAAAGAAGGCAAAGTGAAGGTAAGGGAGGGCAATAGAAATGGATATGATCAAGATATGCCATATATATGTCAAAATATAACAGAACTCATTACCTTTTACAGTAAATCTGAATCTATGAAAAAACTAAGTTAAAAATATATAATATTTAATTAAAAGTACCAACAGAATGCGAAGAGACGGAAGAGTAACATTTCTTATATACAGTAATGCCTTGGTTCACAAACACTTTTCTTCATGGACAATTTGGTTCAAAAGCAGAAACATTCAGCAAATCTGTTTTTGTTCTTCAACTCCACAGTCAGGTGAGAAACATGACTGTGGCCATCTTCCCCACATGCACAAGAACCCAGCAATCTTCCTCAGAATCATGGAATGAATTAAGTTTGTGAACTAAGATACCACTGTAACTGAAATAGTTACAGTGATTTGTTTATATTCCATTCTTTCATTTAAAAAGAATCTATAGTAGTTTAGGAAATAGTCCTTTAACTAAAAAAGGTAATAGCAATATGCATCCTTACATAATACATCTACATTTCAAAACATCATGTAAATTTTGGGGACAGCTTACATTTATATCCATGTACTGTGGTTATTGTAAGGGAATTTGCCTATTTTATCTCTTGGTTGACTAAATTCTAAGATTTCACTCAACTATGGTTTCTCACCATGGCGAGAAACCTGTACTAATTCTGCAGCAAAGTAATATCGAAATTTCTTCCCTCAACAACATTCATGTATATTGAATGTGACACTTTGAATTTACCTTTAAAATTAAATTTAAAATATTTTTTGCATTGATGGGGGTCAAACTCAAGGTCTTGAACATGTTAGGAAAGCATAGTACAACTGTGCATTAATTCCAGCCCTAAAACTTTGAAGGTGTAGAATAAGATGCTTTATTATACATATATATAGTAAAATGATTACTGCAGTGAAGTAAATTAACACATCCATTTTGTAACATAGATGCCTTTATTTTCTGATAAGGATACCTGAAGTCTATTATCTTATTAGTAAAATTCTAGCATTCATTATATTATTAATTTATTCCTCATGCCACACATTTTATATCCAGACTTACTCATCTTACATAACTATAACTTTATACCATTTGATCAACTTCTGTCCATTTCGTATATTCTTGTTAAACTCAATATACCCTTTCTATGTATTTGACTTTTTTTTTCATATACCAGATATAAGTGAGAGAGCTAGTATATTTTATCCCATGGTTCACATATCTCACTTAGCATAATAGTCCCACAGATATACGGTGAACTCTGAGGCTATGACCAGCCTGATATAAGAACAACTTGGGTTATGACTGGAATTTTAGTCTTAAATTATGAGCAGTCTTGAGTTATGACCCAAATGCTGGCCACTTGTGCTTCCAGATGGTCTCAAAACACAGACTTAACTCTTAAAGAGTTCTGGAAAGAACATTACATCCTTTCCTATGTGGGATTAATTGAGAAACCCTGGGCCAAGTTCTCTCTAAAGACAATGGGGTTTGCCTGGAAAAAGTATGACAGGAGAGAGACTTTGAATGCTATGTAGAGGAACTTGACCAAATCAAGTTACAACCAGCCCTCACAAATGAATTGAATTTTTAATTCAAGGGTCCACTATATATCTTGTAACAAGGTAAAATGTCTTTATTTTTTAAAGCTGTATAATCCCTAAACAAGACATAAAGTATAAGGATATAAAGTACAGGTACATAAAGTACAAGTAGCACAGTTGGGGATAGGAGACCATGGTCCTCCATCCATCTGAGTTTAGACAACATTTTTGGGTCAACTCTCCTTCCACTGTTCTGAGAAAGCAAGAAAATAACAAAGAAAATCTTTGAGGCTCCAAGATAGAGCACATGTTAGATCTTCTGGCCTGAATTTCAGTAACTTTTCCCCCACTCAAACCTTGCTAAAGGTTCATAAATATGTACTGCATCTCATGTATGTAATCAATCAGAGTGAACTCTGGGAAAGTCTCGTGTAGTAGAAGCCCTTGCAGATCAATTAAGCTTGGAGAGAGACATCAACAATTCAAGTGAGCCCACCCACTATCTTAGAAAAACCTGTTTCAATTTACTTAGGTCACAGAGACTTGTCAGCAAAATTCCTTACTTGTTCCTCAGGTTCTTACTTGTCAGTAAGAAGTCCCCTGAGGACACATGAGTAGGTCACAGAGGATGTGTCACCAGGGTAAAATCAGTTTTCTGAGGACCTGTCAGCAGGTTACAGAGGGCACATCAGCAAGGCATGAGCCTACCATTTCTCTCACCCCTCCCAATACCTGCCAAAAAAATGCTATATAAAAACCTCTTAGTACATAACAGAAAACGTCTCTGTTCTGCTCACACAGAAAAATCTTTCTCTGTTTTAACAATAAACCTGCTGGGACTGTGAGCTTGTATCCCTCTTTTCTACTCACAGAAACCAGGACCCTAAAGGACCCTAAAGAATGAGCTCTTTTTCAGCCTAAGAAGCAATGGTGATGAGTAGTGGCAGCTCATCCACTACTGAGAAACTATTGTTTTTCACCTCCTTTTCTCTCCTTCCCAAAAAGTTGATTGCATGGGCTTGACTTCTTTCCCCATGGTGGGACTGTAAGGTTCTGGCTAATGTTACATTTTGTAAAGCCCAGAGGCAACTTTCAAGCATTTATTCTTAACTGAGTAACCAACTTTCCCTTCCCTCTCCCTAACCCATCCCTTTTTGTGAACTCCAATTCCAGGACCATCCCTCCATATCTCAAACCAGACATTCACTCCTCGAAGCTAATCCTTCCTCACTCCTAAGTGGGTAAGATTCTGGCCCAGTTGACTTTCTCTTGGCATCCAGGGAAAACCCATCCACCACCACCCTTTTTCTTTTCTCACCCCTGTCCTCCCCATTGTCTATTTGAAAATACTACAGAAACTGAGACTCTTCTGCACTTTGACTGGAGGGGACACTTCTTACAGCATGGAGGACAATTTCATCTAGCTCCAGGAGTCTATAGACTTCAGGAAATATTTTAGTGACCTGTTTTCTGACCCCAGATGCTGCCATCCCCACCCACAACAAGTAATTCTTCCTCAAAAACATTGGGAGACACCTCTGCTCAGCTAGCTTCTTGGTAATATTTACAAATTGAGATTAAGAGGAGACCTTAACCCAAAATATTGATATTTTACTCCACTTCTGTGTAGCCCCAGTAAAGATTCAATAATAGGTCACACTGGCTCCCTGAGGTACTTTCAGTATCCAAATTCTCTGATATCTTGATAACTTCCTACAGAGGAATGGCAAATTGTCAGAAGTCCCAAGCATGTTTTACCTTCTGCAAGCAACTTTCTTTGATTCTATTGTCTACTCTCTACAGATTCTTCTTGTTAAACAAAATCCTCCTATTTCCACAAAAACTCTTATCATCACTCCTAACCCAACAACTCATGCTCTTGACCCCCCTCTATTTTCCTTAATTGATGAATTCAATCCCAGGGATGATCCTGCACCCAATCACCTCCCACAATAACTTCAAGCAGACCCACAATGTTCCCAACTGATAACACCTCCTTTCTCTTCTCCAATGTCCCTTAGCACCTTGTCCCTTCAGCCCAGCCCCTCCTCAAACTCACCTTTATCTCCCTCTTGCTAAGGATCTCACACTCTTTATTCCCACCCAGTACCTCCCCAGACCTTTTTTCATTCCATCCCATACCTCCATGAGGTAGCAATCATAGAAGGGCCTGTTTATGTTTACATTTGATTTTCAGTTACTGATCTAGAATGTTTCCAACAAAGAAGGGAGTTTTCCTCAGAAAAATCTCAATGAATTTGGGAAAAAGTTCTTCCTATTCCCTCAAATGTACAACCTCACTTGGGGAAGTATTTATCTTATCCTCTTGTGCATCTTTACTGATAATGAAAGTATATTTGGTGGGCATCAGAAAATCATGCCAGTGAGCTCCACTGCCAATACCCTGGCAGCCACTCTGAGGCAGCTCAAGGTGTCCCTAGGGCCAAACCCTGAGAACTCCAGTGGACATAACTTGACAATTTTAGTAGGATTAATTATTATCATATTATCACTTGCCTTCTAGCATGAGTGGAATTAAAAAAATAAGTTAGTCAACTGTGAGTGCCTCAGAGAAATAACTCAGAGGACAAATGAAAACCCAACCCTCTTTATGAATCATCTTTTAGAGGCCATGATTCAACATACAGATAACTAACCTAACTCCCCTGAAAATGTAATTCTTCTACATCTCCACTTGTCTCCTAATCTTGTCTGGATAATGCAAAAACTCAAAAATTAGAAATAGACGCCAAACCCCATAGAAGAAGCTTATAGATATCACCTTTAAAGTTTTCAACAACTAAAATGAAGAACAGAAAACTGTAAAAGAAGAACAGACTAAAGCTAAATATCAAATCTTGACCTTCCCTATTCAGCCCCAGCCAAAACTCACTCTTTCTTGCTAATCTCCCACTGTCCTGTGGGAAGAGATACCCTCCATCGTTTGATGGCATCAGCTAGAAAACCCCATGAGTCTCTTGATTCTTTTGCCTGTTTCTTGAATATCCTAATAGATGAATTTCACCTTTTTCCTAGACATCAAAATGCATGACCTATGTCTACAGAGAACCCTTTCAGACTTACCCCCAGAACAAATCTCTACTATTACTTCCTGTTTTCTCCTTCTCCAATTCTTTCTTTCTCAACATTACTCATTCTCTTAACCCTAACACCACAGTACAGACCTTTCCTAGACACCTCAATTAGACACTTTCAAATGGCTAAAATCATTCAACCTTTAATGGAAACACCCAACCACCCTACTAGGCCTGCCTCCATTTTTTCTAGATAGTATACTCAGTAATTCCTGCTCCCCTTGCAACATGGATAAACATTTCTGCAGGGCTACACACTTCACTGAGACCATCAGTCCCAGGAACACAGCGCTAGTTGAAGGATCTGGCGTCAGATTCCTGGGGGCACTAAAAGACATCAGATAGGACTTCAAGGTACATCAACTGCTGCAGCAGAACATATACAGTTCTTCCTAAAATAGGCCCTATCTAACCCAACCTGCCTCTCTACATTTCTCCAGCCAAACAAGATCACTTTACCATAGTGAGCTCTTTAGATCCTTCCCTGTGTAAAGCTACTACCCATCTCCTCTCACCTTCTGACTATAACTTTACCCATCTGGGAACTCTTTTACAGGTATCTTGATACATTTACTTCCAGGGAAACCTCAAAGCACTACCACATCTAAATATTGTTGAGACAGTGGAAAGGACCCTTTGAAAGACAGTCCCCTAGACCATGGAGGTGCCCACAAATACAAACACCTTAAGATAGCTGATGGCAGAGTCTTTCTAAATAAAATGTTCTTTACTTTTCAACAAGAGGGTCCTGTAGTATTTAAACCAGCTTCTCTCCTTTCCCCCTTGACAGCTGCAATTTTTAGCTCCTCCTTGACATATGGCACATAGGCAGTCCAATATTTACTTCCTAACTCACCCCCAGACCATCTCCTCTTGCCTCAATTTAATTTCGTGGAATATACTTCCCTAAAGATGGACATATTCTTGGTTTGTGGAGACTCAGAAGTAAGAATAATTTGCTTCCCTAACAACTAGAATGGAACCTATACATTATGCTTCCTCACTCCCACCCTTTCCTTAGCAACATCGAATCCATCCATTCATATATCCCTCATAACTCATGTTAGGGTACAATGTACCATACAGTTAGTTCCTTTAATGCCTACTCTAGGAATAATCACAAGACTTGGAATAGGGATTGTGATCCTAAGAGTCTCTTTCAGAGTTCACCAGGACGTCAAAACAACTCAGTGAGGGATGGAACAAAGTCTCTGACTTATTGGGTTATTTGAATAATCAAATAGACTCCATGGTTTCAGCTGTTCTCTAACATGGCAGAGACTTTGATTTCCTCTTCATTGTCTCCCACCCCTCCTGGCCCTCTAAATGTTTATTACTGTTTTTCTTCTTTTGCTTCTCTATATAATTAGTCTATTTTAAAGGTTTTCTTTAGCAAAAAATAGTAGCCATCTCCAGGACAACTACTGGAGAACTCCAAAATCCTCCTCAAATAAAACTAAATGAAAAACTAAAAGTAAGCAACAAATCCTTCTTACCATGAAGTAGGTGAGAATAGAATGATGAGCTATATTTCTATATCTTTTTAAAGACAAGAATTATATGGCCCAGGCAGATGCATCACCAGTTCAAATGAGCCCACCTACCATGTTAGAAAAACATAGATTTCATTTTGCTTAGGTCGCAAAGGACATGCCATCAGGCCAGAAAGGACTTGTCATCAGGTCAGGAGCAATTCCCCGAGGGCATATCAGCAGTTTATAATGTGACAAAGCAGAACAGCTCAGTGCTGTAGCCAAGTGATACAACTCAGTGTCACAGCTCTGTAGAATAGCTCAATGGTACAGCTCTAGGTCATGGCTAGTGAAATTTGAAGACTCAAGAATCTGATGGTCTCTCAAAGAGGTGGGGAAAAACCTTTATTATGTCAGCAGGCTCAGAAGAGTTCATACTGGAAATCTGAGCTCTCTAACAGAAATGAGAGCCTCCTTATAAAGGAATCTACAGGGTACGTAAGCATGCTCACTGAAGCAGGGGGTCGGGTGGAATTACAGGACATTCTCACAAGGGGAAGAGCTTAACAGAACATTCTTTTGAGGGGAAAGAACTAGTATAACCTTCTGAGGGGCTGGAGCTAATGAAACACTCCTGAGATAGGTGGAGCTAACAGAACATTGTGAGAAGTCACAAAATTCAAACAGCTACAGAACATTTTTATATATCGGGCAAGAGCCTAGCATCACAAAATATTACATTTCTAAAACTAAACATTTTGTGGGGGTGGGGAATGGAGGCAAGGCAAGGGTTTATCTCACTGTACAGTATTTCTCTATAAACAAAGGACACATCAACAAGCCACAAGCTCACCATTTTTCTCAACCAGGCCTTCAAAAGCCTGACAAAGGTACTATTAAAAATGCCTTTTAGCATATATTGGACACATTCTCTGTTCTTCTCACACAGATAAGTCCCTCACAGATTTACCAATCAGCTTGGTTAGGCTACTAAGTTTGTTCACTCTTCCCAGGTCAAAGATAACTCAGCACCCTCTCAACTATTTCTGTCGTATGTATCTAAAAACTCAGTGAGAGGCACCTAGACTGGGATACACATCTTTTAAAATCCAAAAGCTTGATTTATCTATGTGCTTTTTACTTTCCTGTCATCATGGCACCTCTATTCTCTCCATGCCACATTTTTGCCAAGCATAGACCTACACTAATCATATCTTCCTGTGACTTTTAATAAATGTAGATGCTTTTCCTGGGATCTGTATGTTGCATCTACTACAGGTTATCAAATAGGTATGCGAAAAAACTCAGCATCAGTAATAATCAGGGAAATGCAAATCAAAATCTCCATGACTGACTGTCTCACAGCTGTTAGGATGATTATTACTAAGAAGACAGGGGAGAATGAGTGTTGGTGAGGATGTAGCAAAAAGAGAACCTGTGTACACTGTTGAGGGAATGTAAATTGTGACAACTATGATGGATAACAGTATCTAGACTCTTCAAAAATTAAAAATAGATTTATTATTATGATCCATCAATCTCACTTGTGGGTATATACTTGGAGGAAATAACATTAGTGGGGTAGAAATATGTGTACAGTGCTCATTTTAACATTTACAGTAGCTAATATGTAAAATACCTCAATTGTCTGTTGAGTCAATAGGTAAATCTATCTATCTGTCTATCTATCTATCTATCTATCTATATGTGATTGTATGAAGATTAAGAAAAATTTTCAGTCTTACTCACCCTCCTCTATTTAAATGGTGTGATGTATTTATTTTTAAAATCAGTGATTAAAAACTCATTTGTAAAGTTACATAGAAATTAGAATTTCCCATAAATGAATTCTCATTTAATATTGCACTTTTCAAACTCACCACAACATTGGAGGAATTCGAGGTATAATTACAATTTGTTTCCCAAACCTTACAACAAGATGTTCTGCCTGCTTAAATAAAAGTATCTAATGCTATTTTCCAACCAGTAGTTGTTATTGAACATGTAGTATCTATGAATAGAAAAACATTATTCATTCCTTTTACATCATTATCATCCTATACATATACCACTAGACTGCATAAGATTTTTGAAGACATTAAAATGCTAATGTTAATTTTTCTAACACTACTGAGTATGTTAAATAGCTTTCAGTTTGCATGCTATTAAAAAAGTAAAGCAAGGAACAGTGAACTCCTACATCCGGAAAACAGAGCAAGCTCAAATAAACAATCCAATTCTGAACTTCAAGTGACTAGAAAAACAGAAGCAAGACAAACCCAAAGCTCACACTAGGCAAGAAATTATAAGGATCAGAGCAGAAATTAATGCAATGGAGACCAAGAGAATGATACACACAAAAAAATCAATGAATAGAAGAGTTGGTTCTTTGAAAAGATAAACAAAATTGACAGATCCTAAGACAACCTTAGCAAACAAAGGAAGGAAAAGGCTGATATCTATATTTGGAATGAAAAGAGGGAAGTTAGCACTGACTCAGAGGAAGTACAGAGAATAATAAAGACCTACTTTGAAAATTTGTACTTCAATAAAATGGAAAATGAAGAAGAAATGGATAGATTTCTGGACTCATATGAACTTTCAAAGCTGCATGAAGATATATAAATGTTAAACACTCCAATATCAATCTGTGAAATTGAAAATGTAACAAAAAAACTTACAACAAAGAAAACCTCAGCTCCTGATGGCTTTACTGTTGAATTCTACAAACCTTTTAAAGAAGAGTTAGTGCCTCTACTTCTTAAATTCTTCAATGAAATTGAACGGGAAGCAGTTCTCCCAAATTCATTTCTGGAAGCAACCATTACCTTGATTCCAAAAGCAGAGAAAGACCCAATCAAAAAAGAGAACTACAGGCCAATCTCTCTAATGAATATTGGTGCAAAAATCCAAAATAAGATATTAACAAACATAATACAGAGAATCATCAAAAAGATCTTACACCCTGGCCAAGTAGTATTCATCCCAGGGATGAAGGATGGTTCAACATATGTAAATAAATAAACGTAATGCACTATATTAACAGACTCAAGGACAAAAACCAGGTGGTCATCTCTACTGATGCAGAAAAAGCATTTAACAAAATAGAACATCCATTCATGTGCAAAACCCTGCAGAAAATTGGAATAGATGGACTCTATCTCAAATTAATGAAAGCTATCTATGAGAAAACATCAGCCAACATCACATTAAATGATCAAAAACTGAAACCTTTCACACTAAGATCAGGAACAAGACAAGGATGTCCTCTCCCACCACTTCTTTTTTTTTTTTCTTAAGGTTTTTTGAGACAGGGTCTCACTTTGTGGTTCAGGCTGGCCCGGAGCTCAGCCTCCAACTCACATCACAGCAATCCTCCTGCCTCTGCCTCCCAAGTTCTGGGATTACAGGCATGAGCCACCATGCCCGGCACTGTGGTATGTGGTAATGCTTGCTGCTGGGCATGAATCTCCACACCCAGTATTGTTATATAGTTACCGGGGATCAAATTCGGGTCCTTGAGCTTGCAAGACAGGTACCGGAACCACTGAGCTATATCCCTGGTCCCTTTATTTTTTATTTTTTTTCTCCCATCACTTCTGTTCAACATAGTCCTGGAAATATTAGCCATAGCAATTAGGCAAGAGAAAGAACTAAAAGGAATAAAGATAGGAAAAGAAGAAGTTAAATTGTCATTATTTGCTTATGAAATGAAACTGTATCTAGAGGATACTAAAAACTCAACTAAAAAACTGCTGGATTTAATGGCCAAATTTAGTAGTGTAGTTGGATACAAGGTCAATGCTCAAAAATCAGTAGCATTTGTATACATAAACAGCAGACCCATTGAGATAGAAATTGGGAAGTCAGACTATTTCACAGTAGTACCCCCCAAAATGAAATGTCTAGGAATCAATCTAACAAAGGAGGTAGAAGACCTCTATTATGAAAACTACAGCACTCTGAAAAAGGAGATAGAAGAAGATGTCAAAAAATTGAAAGACATAACTTGCTCCTGGGTAGGAAGAACCAATATTATCAAAATGACTATACTCCCACAACTAATGTATAGGTTCAATGCAATCCTGATTGAAATCCCAACAGCATACTTCACAGATCTAGCAAAAAAAAAAAAAAAAATCCTACCATTCTCTGGAACCACAAAAGACGTAGAATAGCAAAAGCAGTTCTAAGAAACAGGGACATGGTGGGGGGTATTACAATCCTGAACCTGAAACTATAGTATAAAACCACTGTGATAAAAATTGCATAGTACTGGCAAAGCAACAGACTTGAGGATCAGTGCAGTAGATTAGAAGATCCAGAAACTACTCCAGATATACTGAGTTACCTCATCTTTGACAAAGGAGCCAAAAATCCTCAATGGAGAAAACTAACAAATGGTGCTGGAAGAACTGGGCTTTACCCTGCCAAAAGCTAAAGTTAGACCGATGTCTTTCACTATGTACCAAGCTAAAATCAAAGTGGATAAGAGATCTAAATATTAAAATAGGTTAGATAAAACTCTTGAAGACATTGGCTTAGGAAATACTTCATGAACAGAACTTCTATAGCACAAGAATTGGGAGAAGAAATTAACAAATGGGATC
>PVIR01008406.1:19674-57090 GCA_004026965.1 Petromus typicus
AAGCTTAGACACTCTTCCTTTGCATTTCTGCCTTCCTTTTAATCCCTTTCTCTTCTTATGTTTCTTCATTTATTCCACTAATCTGTTTTAAAATTTTTTGAGAGTAAAATCGTGGTATTTAGAGAACATTTACTGAATGCAATTTTCCAGTCTATTTTAGATTTGATTACATAACTACCACTGTTATTCATATGGGTAAAGGTGGCAAATTAATAGTTAACACAATTTGTCATTTTCTGGGGTGTGTTTAATGCTATTGTTATTGCTGATTGTGCTAATTTAGTCAAGGTGACATAATTATTCTAATCAGATGTTCTTCCTGGTATACTAAGGTTGTTTGACTGAATATCTAGACAGTACTATGGGCAGTGCTGAAAAACCAGGGCTCATGCCAAATAGGCAGCAACTTCTTATCCTCAACAAGTTGAAGAGGTAGAATACTGTAAGAGATTTAAACTTCAAAATCCAGTTACACCTAAAGGGTATCTTTGAGAAGTAATCATTTCCTAAGGATTCTTGACAGTAGCAATAAAGATTCCTTTTACAACAATTTACAAGCACCAATGCAGAAATTAAACTAAAAAAAGAGATAAAAATGAGAAAAAACAAGAAGCAAGATATAACTCTGGAATTCCAGCTCATCATAGGCAAATGCAGGGACTGATGTGGTAAAAAATTCAAAACCTACTCACCTGATCTCTCTGAAGTGGTAATAGCAGAAGTAACAAATCATATAAATGAGTCCTTAGAAAAAATAAAATCAGAAATGTCTCAGATAACTTCAAAAATCATGACTACAATGAACTGCTGATTAGCAAATCTAGAGAACATGCAGATAAAATAAATGGAGGAGCTTGGGAAAATGAAGAAGTAACCATGACTGTCCAACATAGAAAGAAATAGAACCCATGAAAGAGATTCAAAAAGATACTCCAGAGATTAAAAATTATTTTAAAGTATATATAGCAGAATGAACCAATGTGAGGGGAGTATCAGATGCAGAAGACAGGATTGCAGTTAGCAGTGATGAAAAGAAAGATTTCTTAAAAATAGCAGGGGATTATGAAAAATCGAGCCAGCAGCTGCTAGAAGATGTAAAGAAGAGTATCATAAGATTGATTAGTCAATGAAAAAGCAGTGGATAGAACAAATGACATAAGAAACTTGTTCATAGAAGTAATTGCTGAAAAGTTTTAAATTATGGATAAAGATTTAACCTATGGATAAGTTAGCCAAGATAAAAATCACCCTAAGGCATATAATAGTCAGGATTCCAGAAATCCAAAACAAGAACAGATATTCAATACAATAACAGTAGACTTCTCAATACAGACTCTTAAGTCGAGGAGAGATTGCAGTTAAGTATTTCAATTTCTCAAAGAAAATGACCTGAAATCCAGGTTGATGTACCCGACAAAACTATCCTTCCAAATTGATGGAGAAATGAGACACTTCCATGACAAGGCATCCCTGCAGGAAGTCATAACTACAATCAGCACTCCAAAATTTTCTGAACGACATTCTAGAAAGAGAATATGAATCCTGAATGAATTTTTCAAGCAAGACAAGTAACTAAACAGGGGTAAAGAGAGAACAAACAACAACAACAACAAAAAAAAATAACATGACAAAGATAAGTCAATACATAGTAGTTATAACTATCAATGATGTAAATGGTCTTAATTCATTAGTCAAAAGAAATAGACTGGCAGAATGGATCAAGATCCAACAATATACTGCACACAAAAATACACTTAACTCAAAAATGTTTATAGACTGAAAGTTGAAGTATAGAAAACAATATTCTGTGTTACAGGAACATAGAAAATAGTATGGGTAGCTTTTCTAGCTGCAGATGAAGTATATTTCAAGCATGACTGATTATGAGCAGCTAAGAAGATCACTACATGTTCATTAGGGGAACTACCTGAGAGGAAGAGGTAACAATGATGAACACATATACACTAAAAACTAGCACAACAATTATATAAAAATAATAAAAATGGAAAACCAAATAAGCAATAATATAGCTGAAGTGGCGAACAATAATGCCCACTGTCACAAATAGATTAACTAGACAAATAAATCAACAAACAACTATCAGAACCAAAACAAAATGCTGAACGTATTAGCTTAGTAGCTGTCTGCAGAGGGTTCTACCCCACAACATCAGGGTACACATTCTTCTTGGTGGCACATAGGATGCTTTCAAAAATAGATCACATACTAACTCATAGAGGATGCTAAAGTAAATGGAAAGGAACTGCAGTTGTCTTGTGTATTATCCGGCTATAGTGCAATGAAATTGGAACTCAATGACAAAAGAACCCACAAAACTTCATGAATATATTGAAAAAAAAATGACACCTCCTGAAGAACCAGTGGGTCACAGGTGAAGCTAAAGCAGAAAGCAGACAGCTTCCACAATTAAATGATAATTCCAGTACCTGAACATATAGGACTCAGGAAAAGCAAATGTATTAAATACATTAATCCATAAATAGCAACATCTAGGGATAGGACTAATAGCCTCTCTAGTTCTGAAGTGGAGATGAGTGTGAGGGATACTTCTATTCTACTGTCTTTAATAAATGCACTATGCTGTAAAAGTATCTTTGTTTCTTTGATGACAAAAGCATGGGAACTGTTAATTGTACTCTAGTTTTCTGACTACATTCACTAGTAAAGGACACAATTAAAGAAAATTTTCAATTATTATTTAGGGACTACTGGACATAATGAATAATTTTTCTCCATCCAAGTTTGTACATTCTATCCATGGATGTCAGAGTAGTAAGCCTGTATCCTAGGGTGGGCTCCTACTGTAGGAAGTGCTTTACTGTAGGATAAGGGTATCTTATATAACTTGTCATTGGTACCGTGCCAATTTATGTAACTGTCACAGTCTCTTCAGGCCACTGTAACAAGATGCCATATATTGGATGATTTATTTAATTAATTAATTAATTAATTAATTTTTTTGAGACAGAGTCTCGCTTTGTAGTTCAGGCTGGCTTTGAGCTCAGCTTCAAACTCACGTCACAGCAATCCTCCAGCCTCTGTCTCCCTAGTGCTGGGATTACAGGCATGAGCCACCACGCCCGGCACTATGGTATGTGGTACTGATTGCTGCTGGGCGTGAGTCTCCATGCCCAGTATTGTATGTGGTTACCGGGGATTGAACTGGGCCCTTGCGCTTGAAAGACAGGAGCCTATTCACACTCTTAGAGACTTTTAAGTAATTCGTGTGGGGTGTGGTCTGGCACCAGGATTTTTCACAGCACTTCAGATAATTCCATTGCACAAGAACAGCTCAAAAGTGCTGTTCTAAGGAACGACCTAAAATACAAACAAGTTTCTGTAGCAACATTATGACTCACAGGGTATCCTTGAGATGTCTGGTCTACCATCACTGGTATTTTGAGGACCCACACAACACAAGAACTGACGCTGGGAATGTGAATCTTGTCTACATGGATGCTAGTTGTTTTGCTGGAAGACCTAGGATTTCAAACAATACTGAGGTAGAAGTGAGAGTTTGTACTCTTATTATTTAATTAGCTATAATTAAAATGCTTCCTGAGAGAAAAGTCTGCATTATTATTAAGCATTGTGAAAGTATTTACAGGCACTCTCTTGGTTTGGATTTATAAGGTGAAATTTCAGAAGCTTATTACTTCCTATATGCCATCTGGAGAAGTGCCACCAGATGGCATGTGGGTGGCAGTGATCATACGGTTTAAATAGAGGATTTCAAATGGATTTTAGGGGACTAAATCAGAGATTACAGTTTTCTTTATTTTCTTTTAGGTTTTTTGAGACAGGGTCTCGCTTTGTAGTTCAGGCTGGCCCTGAGCTCAGCCTCCAACTCACATCACAGCAATCCTCCTGCCTCTGCCTCCCGAGTGCTGGGATTACAGGCGTGAGCCGCCACGCCCGGCACTGTGGTATGTGGTACTGATTGCTGCTGGGCATGAGTCTCCACACCGAGTATTGTACGTGGTTGACCAGGGATCGAACCTGGGTCCTTGCACTTGCAAGACAGGCGCCGGAACCACTGAGCGAAATCCCGGCCCGATATTGGGTGATTTATAAACAGCATAAATTCTCACTCATAGTTCTGATGGCTCAGAAGTCATGATTAAATTACAAGCAGATTCAGTGTCTAGTAAGGACTGCCTTCTGAGCTTCAAAGAAAGCTTTACATGACTGTTTTCAAGTAGCAGAAGAGCAGAGAGGCTGACATGATTCCCCCAGGCCTGTCTCATATGGACACTAATCTCATTTATGATGGCCACATGTTTAACTGGTACATTGGAGATGAGTTTTCAATCTAATGAATTTCAAGAGAATGCAAATATTCAGACGAAAGCAACATTGATGTATATCTCCAACATAATTTGGTATTAAGAGATTTATTAAATTTGTCAATATGGATTGTATGAAATCTTACTTCACTGTATTTAGCAATCTTCAAATTAGTGCTGGGACTGAGCATATCTTTACGTTTACTGGCCACTGTGTTTTCTCCTCTATGATACGCTTGTTAGTCTTTTGTCAATTTTATGCATTTATCTTTTGTTTGATTCAAAGGAGTTCTTTCTGTATACTTTGAGTATCAGCTGTTGGTTGAGTATATTTCATTTTTTGCCTTGCCTTTCTTCTTCTTCTTCTTTTTTTTTTTTTATATATTTTTTTGAGACAGGGTCTCACTTTGTGGTTCAGGCTTGCCCTGAACTCAGCCTCAAACTCACATCACAGCAATCCTCCTGCCTCTGCCTCCCAAGTGCTGGGATTACAGGTGTGAGCCACCACGCCCGGCACTGTGGTATGTGGTACTGGTTGCTGCTGGGGTGAGTCTCCACGCCCAGTATTGTTATGTGGTTACCAGGGATCAAACCCCGGCCCTTGCGCTTCCAAGACAGGTGCTGGAACCACTGAGCTATATCCCCGGCCTGCCTTACCTTTTTTCTTTTATATTTTAAGTAGATTTTGTTGATTGCAGTGTGGTTTAACTTATTACTTTTTCACTTATGATTCACAAGTTAGTGTCATGCTTAAGAAATATTTTCTTCCCACATAGTAATAAGCAGATCATTCTATATTGTTTAAAATGCTGTAAAACTATAGATTTTAGTTTAAAATTATGCACATTTTGTAGCTTATGAATAATTTTCATATGTTATATAAGGTTGAAATCTAATTCATTTTTTCCACTGATGGTCTCAACTACTTTATTGTAAAATCTACTTTTTTTTTACTGATTTTAATGAAAAGACTTTTATGTTTCCATTTTCAAGGAGGTCTAGAATCTCTGTTCTATTATTTTAGACAATATATATATTCTCACAGTAAGACCAAAAATTTTATTTTTAAGATAACTATCTTATTGTTCTTCAGCTGTATCATGGATATTCTTTGACTTTGGCTTATCTACATATATTTATAACTAACTTGTCAACTTCAGCATGAAAATGAACATAATAACATAACTTCTGAGACATAGATTGGTATTGAATTCAATCTGTAGGCCAGTTTGCGGAGAGCTGATGAATTTGAAAACTGTCTTCCTTTTCAAGAACAGAAAAACTCTCCCCTTTGAAATGAGCATTAATGTTTTTACATAATTTTTTATCATTTCCCCCATAAGACCTTGTGCATCTTTTACAAGACTTGTCCCTCAGTAGATTGCATTTGTGACATTATTTAAAACCCTTAAAGTTATATATTTTATTTAATGCTAATGTATAGGAATTTGACTTTATTTATATTACTTTAAAAAAATCCAGTAGACTTGCTCTGCTTTTAATTTTAATGATTGCTGTGTGAACTGTAAGGAGTTTTAAGTACATAATCAGGTCATCTTAGAACAATGACAATTTAATTTCTTTCCAGTTTTTATATCTTTTACTGAGAGGCTGTCTGTTCATGTTCTACTAGCTGGACCCTCCTATCCAAGTTTGCAGAGAAAGAGTAGTAGTTAAGATTTCAGCCTATTCTTTTCCTCAGATGGAAACTCCAGTATTGAAGGAACTATCAGATTTGTTTGCTGTATATTTTTGGAAGACACTATCAAACAAAATTTTCTGAATATTATCAGTTTGCAATGAGCAAGTTTTGTTTTTTTTGACTATGTGTGCTTACAAATAGATATTTAATCTAATCAAACTTTTCCTCACCAACTGAGATGATCATATTAGTTTTCTGTCTTAACATGTTAATATTAAAAGTGAACTAAATGATGTGATTCATAGCTTTGATGTCCACAGTTAATGCCCTCCTTTTGCTCCTACAAATTGCTCCACTATCTTTTTTCTTCCAAACTACCATGATGCTGGACTGGTGTTTGACTTGCTTTTTTCAATAGAAAGTAGTAGACTTAGTTGAATGAAGCAGTGTACTCCTGTAGTCAAGCAATCTGGAAAGGTAAGGCAGGAGATTGCAAGTTTGAATCTAGCCCAAGGACTCTAGTGACCTAATGAGGCCCTAACTCAAAATTTAAAAAGTAGAAAAAGAGAGCTGATGATGTAGCTCAGTATAAAGGCTCTATGTTCAATCCTTAATATGGAAGAAAAAAAGACCTAATGTTCAACTTGTTGTCTTTTATCACTGAGCTCTCTTACCCTTACAATTCAATCTCCCCAGGAGAGCAAGGCAAGATTGTCTGTTGAAGAATGAGATAATACATGGGGCAAGAGACAAACAGTCCCAGGCGAGCTCACGTTACATCATCAGCCTCTAACATACATGCCAGCATAGACACATGGGCATCTGCTGACATTATCTGAACTTCGTTTAGGTCAGAAAGAGCAACTCATAGGACTATAGACTTAAGGGCAAAAAACCCAAAACAAAACAACAACAACAACAACAACAACAACAAACTCACCAGAAAACAAAACAAAACAAATTCAAAATCCCAAAATACAAATCCTTGCATTTTAAGACACTGTTTTAGGTAGATTTTTGTACAGCAATACGTAGCTGAAAGATATACTAGGTTAAATCCAATATGGTCTTGGTACATATCAGCTTTGTAATTCATAGCTGTCTCCATTTCCTGGCATGTTTTAGGATTTGAACATCTATTTTTGAGAAATACAGCAGTCATTTTTCTTTTTTTCTAGTTTTTTGAGACAAGGTTTCATTTTGTAACTGGTTCAGGACTCAGCCTCCATACAGCAATCCTCCTGCCTCTGCCTCCTGAGTGCTGAGATTACAGGCATGAGCCACCACGCCCAGCACTGTGATAAGAGGCACTGATTGATGGTAAATGTGAACCACCATGGCTCACATTGTCATATGTGGTTACCAGGGGTAGAACCCTGGACCCTGTGCTTGCAAGGCTTGTGCTGGAACCACTGAGCTAAATCCCTGGGCCTTCAGTCAGTTATTTAAATAATATATTTTTAAGGTTTCACCATAAAGGTATATGCTAGCATACATGTTAGACATATTAAGAAGACCTGAGTGTCTATGGACTCGGGTAAGTTAATCTATTCTATTGCTCTTTGTTTACTCTCTGCACTTAGGATTCATTTGCCAATCTCAGTAGACTAATAGTGTAAGTGCTTATGGCTCCTTCGTGTCACGCTCTGTTTAGCTACTCATCTAACAGTTTTCCGTATGCTCATTCAGCATTGAAGACCCTTTTCTGGCTTGGTTCAGGGAGCTAGAAAGGTGACAGAAAAGTGTATGGAAGATAAGGAAGACACGCCCACTATGAACTGATTTGAAACAAAGACAGCACATAATTTAAGAACCAGTCACATGTCCCACCTTGGTCCATGTGGTGAGGACACAATGTAGTTTCTAAACACAACAAATTATTTGGGCATGCATCTTGGGGATTTCTAGGGGAGACTAATGTGTGAATAGTATTAAATGCTCCATGAATGTTTCTTACATCTTTCTAGTCAATTGGAATTTGGAAATTTTATGGGGACATGTTAAACTATTGGCTCAATAATTTCAGTAGTTATCAAATTATTTCTGTTCTTTATTTTGTGGTCAGTATTGGCAAATTATATAGTCTAGAAACTTTCTTCTAATAGTTATTTCATGGTTTATAAGAGTTTTATTTAATTTTATAATTTCCACAACATTTCTTTTTTTTTTTATTATCTTTATTGGTACATTAAATATACACATCATGATTGCACTCCATAATGGGGATTTGTACCAGTATAAGACACAACTTAATTCTCATTTTTTCCCATAGCCCCACCCACCCTACCACCCCCCCATATATATAAAATTTGTTTCCTTACTTTTTTGTTACAATCTCAACATTCCACAACATTTCTAATATTACTAGTATCTTTAGTTTTTAATAGTGTTATCAGATATTTGTCAATATGTTTAACTTATTTTGAAATAACCAGATTTAGAAGGTTAGAATTATTACATTTTTCTTCTTAAGTGAATATGTTATTATTATGTGGTGATCCTTTTAAAATTAATAAACATTTTTGTATTAATACTTATATCATATTACACTAATGTAGTCATCTCAACTTTCATTTGCTTGATAATTACTTCCTATAATGTTACTTTAAATTTTTTGTGTTTTTGTGTCTTTAATATGTCTCTTGCTGAATTTTGTTTTACTGTATTTTCCCCAAATTTTGTCCTTTTATTGGATAATTTAAACCTTTTTTACTTATTGAGCTTATTAGTATGATATTTTTGTCTCCTGTTCTCTGCTTACTGTTTAGTCTGGTTTTTTTTTTTTTTTTTTTGCTTTATTTTGGGACAATTGTTTTTAAATTCTAGATTTACCCAGGTGATTTTTCTTCTACTAGTTACACTATAAATGTTAACATATATGTATTTCTTATCTAGTTCTATGTTGCTTTTGATTTTGACAAAAACAAACTCATTATGAATTCTGGGTTGGCCTGGAACCTAAACTCTCTGTTTCAGCCTTCTGAGTGCTGGGACTACAGGGCTGCGACACCAGACCTGGCTAAAGGGACTGATTTTCTTTTAAGGTAAACAGTTTGTCTAATTCAACTGTTGAACTCAGAAATTTTAGTTCATACTTTCTAGCTTTAGTGCTACTGCTTGAAATGTGTACTGTGAGTCTGTAGTTGAACAGTTGGGCAGAGATTTGTGTTGGGCATGTAAGTAGATTTGATTCTGTAATTTTGTTTTTCCTTTTCAAGATTTTCTTACTGCTTTTTCAACTACTTTGATTGCTTCAGGTTTGGTCTCTGATTACTCAAATCAGAAAAATTGTAGTTTCTACATGCATTTTGCTCCAGGTCTGCAACTTGTGCCTCTCAGGCTAAGCCATACAAATAAAATCCATCACTTATCTCTTCCGCACACAGATTAGCTCTGTCTCTCATTTTTCCTGCTTTGTTTCCTTGACTATGTCTTCAAGTAGGTTTTGAAACATTTATTCCCCAAAGCTTATAGTTTTTATATGCAGGGTGATTAGTCTAATGTAATATATTTAGGTATTCATAAAACTACGACTAAAAGCTGAAATTTTAAAACACTGACTGTATTTGTATATCTCACAATCAGAGTGATTTTATTTGGGGGAAGTCCATGCTTTATGGAGGGTCTCACATTTGTTTCTAGACTTTGGTTAGGTTTTGAGATTTATAGCCTTTTTCTTACATCCCATGACCTTAAGAAAATTGAAGTCACAGCCTATTTTATTCTGGAGGTCTGCTTCATATATATATATATATATATATATATATATATATATATATATATATATATATATATTAGGGCTTTGCTCATTTCTTTGTTTCCTACTTTTGTTAACTTATAAAATTATTTCTATGGTGTATTTCTTACTTTCTCATTAATCCCTATAGAAAAATAATTAATCTAGCCTTGCTAGGTGTATGTACAAAATAATTAAAAGAACCATATCACAGTAAGTGTAATTTTTAAGGGTCAATTTATCTAGTCTGCACATCTGTTGAAAGAAATTATTTGAGAAGATTTTTTCTTTTTTAAAAAAAATAAGTAAATCAGATCATGCGAAATGATCACAGAATTCCTTAGAGCCCTTCAACAATTTCTGATAATATTTAGGATAAAAAATTCTTTTTAATGTTTGTAAGACTTTGGCTAATCTGTTTTCTCTGTGACATCATATTGTGTTATTTTCTTTTTCTTCTTCAACCATAGTGACGTTTTAAAATTGTAGTTAGCCTCTAATTCTTTGTAAGTTACTTGAGGAATTTTTCCTTAATACTATCAAACAGAAAAGGACGCTTACTCCCTCAATTCTTTTGTATTCTGCACCTCCTCTCCTATAGGAATTTTTTTGCTTTTGTTTTTTGATTGATGATTGAACATATGGCCTTCCCATTGAGGTATATCCTCAACTATGTTTTATTTTTATTTTTTTGAATTTTGAGTCAAGATTTTTCTAAGTCCCTACGTTAACTGGACTGGGCTCTGTCTTGTGAATTTCCTGCCTCAGCCTCCGAGCGTACTTGCCATGTATGTGTGTACCCCTAGGCCCAACTTCCTCTTCCACTTTTATTACACATTACCATATTTAGATTATGTCTAACCTACTATATTCCATGGAGATCCCTATTTTCACATGTATCCTTCATTATCATTCTCATTGTTTAATACAGTGCCTGATACAGTGGCAGTGTTTAAAATTAGCTATTAACAATTTTGATTCTGTTTGAAAAGATCACATAAACATCTTATAATCATTGGGGCACACAGACTATTTTTTATCTTTGAGTGTAACAGATAGAAATTGGACATTGGTATCATTACAAAAATAATACAGACATGAAAACCTCAGCTTGTGAGTGATTTTCTCCATTCTTGTTGATCACACACACTCATTTGCATTTACCTTCCCAAAAGTTACATTATCATGTTGTTCTCTTACACAGAAATGTACTGTGCTCTTATCCCTTCTTGTTCAATCCAATCTCAATTTTTTTTTTAGACAAGGTCTCGCTCTGTAGTTCAGGCTGGCCCTGAGCTCAGCCTCCAACTCACATCACAGCAATCCTCCTGCCTCTGCCTCCCAAGTGCTGGGATTACAGGCATGAGCCACCACACCTGGCACTGTGGTATGTGGTACTGGTTGCTGCTGGGCATGAGTCTCCATGCCCAGTATTGTATGTGGTTACTGGGGATCGAACCTGGGTCCTTGTGCTTGCAAGACAGGCCCCGAACCAGAGCTAACTCCCCGGCCCTATACTTTACATTTTGATATTATTTCCTTTCTATAGTACACCTATTTCCTTACTCAAGTCTTTCTTGTATTAGTTCCCAAAACAAACATTTTATGTAACATCAGTTGTATCATTCTAATGGCCACTCATTTTTCTACCTCATGTTCTATTTTTAATTCATGCCATCTCTACTCATCGGCAATATGTTTCTCCCTTGTCTCCTTCTCAGATAGAATCATCTGTCATGGACCAGCATAGAACTTAAATATAGAGACAATGTGGTCTAGCACTTAATAGCTTCTCAGTCATTTGTCAACTGTGTATAACTTTGGACAAATTAAATTTCTGTGCCACCACTTCCTCAGTTATAAAACTGAGATAGATACAGTATTTTAGAGTGTCTTTAAGGTGATTTCATGGGTTACTGTATAAAATGGATCACATACATATTAGGACAATAATACTTCAGCAATATTTAATAACTTTATGAAATCTTTCATATCCTAGTACCTAGAATGAGCTTATTTTACACCAATCTTTTCACTAAGTATTAATCACAAAGTAATGAAAAATATATTAATATTTCTTCCCTGAAGAGATTCATAGAAGAATTAATTGAGAAATCAATATAGCACATTCTAAAACATGGAGTAGGGGCACTAAAATCATTTCAGGGTGAGAGTTGAAAAGTGAATTTTTAAGAAAACATGTCTCTAAGGTGAAGGAGTTGGAGGAGAATACGTAGTCAGAGTTTACCTGATGAAGAAATGTCAGGGATACAGCATCAGGAGGAGGTGAAGAAGAAAGCGTTTATCGTGGTAGTATGCACAACAAGGTCAGAGATTATGGAGAACTATGTATAGAAGAGAATCACAAATAGTTCATGTGACTGTGACATATTGTGCAATGAACAGGGAGACAAGAGATGAACCTGGAGAGATTGGAAGATGCACAAAAGATCTCATAACTTGTCATAACAAGAGCTTAGACTCATTAGTCTTGTTGTTTGGAATATTTTGAGGGAAATTTATTGACAATTTATTATGAAATTGCAATGGAAGAAATACCCTTGGCACTTACACAGCATTTATTTTCCTCTTTATCCTTCAAATATTAATTAACTTCCTAGTATTTACTAAGCTACCTCATAGATGAGATATAAATCAATAAATAAATTCTGGTGCTTGCTTTCAAGGAACTCACATTTTATTAAGAGGCACAGAAAATTAAACAGACAATTATAATAAAATGAGAAGAACTTTACATTATAATCTCAGACAAGTGAAAGATATTGAAAGGGCACAGGATAGGTATCCAATTCATGTATCTTTGCTCTGTTGTGGGAGCTGGATAGGGAACAGTAGAGAGAAGGCTCTCCAGAGGCTTCATCAATGCAGAGGCCTGATATTAATCAGATGGAAGGAGCAGAGAGTGAGAGAAATCTACGATTTGGGAAAAATACATGTGTTGTGGTTTTTAGTTCTGTCTCTAGATCTTCTGGCCTCAATTATGGTGTGAATTACTCAGTTTGACACCAGATCATAATGTATCTTATGCAGCCTTATTTTGTTTAGAATAATCGTTATTTTTGTCTTCCTACTTACTATTCATGTTTATTGTAAACCCTTTTCTTACATAATATTAATTCTATTTACTTGTTTGTGTCATATATTGTTATAATACTGTACTTTCTTTTCTTCCAGTTTTTTTATTTAATGAATCACCCTGAAAAAATATTTTGAATCTTATTTATTGTTTATCATTGTCCTATTTCTATAATACAGTACATGATGTTCAGAATTTAAAACAAAGAAAGGTTTATTTTGGTTCACAGTTTTGAAGGTTTCAGTCCATGGTCTACCAATCCCGCTGCTTTTGGGCAAGACAGCACATCATGTAAAGAAGTGCACGCTGGAGTAAAGTTGCTTACTCATGGTGGTTGGGAAGTGAAACAGAGAGGAAAAGAAGGATCTTAGCTCAAGTACGTCTTTCAAGGACTTGCCCTAATTAACTGAACTTCCCACTAGGTTCCATAACCTCTCGATAGGGCCATTGGCTTCCCATATGGGAACTAAGAACTATGCCTTTCTCATATGGGACTTTGAGAAACATTTATCATCCAATAGTACCTATTTTCAATAATAATACCTATAATAGATTCAGAGGGCTGGAAAAGAACTTCATCTTTTAAAGAAGTGGAGACAGACTCAGAAAAGATTAGTAACTTTCTCAAAGTCACCCAACCTGTCAGTAGTATTTAAAAATGGCAAACCAAATAAATTGAGAACTAAGTATTAATAACTTATTTTGTAGAGCAATAACTTTTTTTTCTGAGTCTCTGGGATACCATCATAACTACCTACTCTGAAGACTAGCTTTAAAGAACAGTATGGGAAAAATTAGGACTTGGTAAGATGGAAACACTAAAATGGTGCTTGTGGGCATATAATGATCTCTCTCTGGAAGTGATATCAATTTATTAGAGAGGGAAACAAAATACGCTTAATGTTATTTATTCATTATGAAACCATGCAGCTCATTATTCAGCATTCTGTACCCCTGTAGATATTCTCAAATTGGTAGTATAATGACTTTTCCCACTACTATTCCAGGTAAGGAAGTTAAACTAACAAGACTACAATTTTCCGAGATCATCCTTTTAGTGAAATTGGGCACTCAGCTTTATTTCAGACTTCCGGTACTTCTTCTGTTCTGAGAATATTCTTCAAAATAGCAGCAAAGAGCTTTGCAATAACATGCATCATTGCCTTTAGAATCCTTAGTCACCAATCATTAGGACCTGCTGATGTAAATGCCATCCAGAGTTTTTGAGTTATTTCCAATTCTTCCCATCCTGAATGTACTTTATCTCAGTGCTTTTACATCATAGGCATTTATCTAACTGCCACAGACAGAGGAGAAAGGAAAAGTAGAGAATAAACTTAAATGCATTTCTAAACAAATGCTTAGAATCTGCTTTTTTGAAATCAATTTAATTTTAGATTTCTTGGTTTCTTAAGTGTTTTTTTTTAATTCTTTGTCTCTATGAGGAGTTATTTCTTGTTAACTATTGAGATTCCTGCTTTAGAATTTGAGAAATAAGAGATATATGATCTCTGGTTAATGACCTTCAGCTACAGTATGAGTTCTGCCCCTCTTCTGGATGGCATAAATAAATAGTTACCTGACTCATCTTATGCGGTGAAGGAAGATTTGAATAACAGAGTATTGTTTAGAACAGAAACAAAACAAAATGTTTCTTTCCAGCTGTGAAGCAAATCACTTTTTACAAGGATGCAAAATGATGCCTTATCAGTTGGAAGAATTGCCTGATGTTCTATTAACAATAGGTGGGCTTTCCTAGTGTTCTTTGAATTGTTATATCTTGAATGATCAATTTTAATCATCAGTTGATGGAATTACCTGATGTTATAATAACAATAGGTGGGCTCTCTTAGTATTCTTTGAATCTAGTTATACCTTGAATGATCAATTTTAATTATATTTTTCCAATATATAAAATGGTTCCATCATGATGCTATCGGAAATGAAAGCATTTTATGTTATAATTAAATCAAACTCTGCATAAAACTTCAAGGGATCTGAACAACACTTATTATCTCTGCCACCAGAAAATAAAATTTCAATTGTTTTCCAACTAGGGAATATTTTGATGAGATAATTAAATGTTGTAAAGGTACTGACAAAATTGACAGTGAGAAACAAAACCTTGTTTTAAGAATTCTAGCAAAAAGATTTTCTACATACAAAAGCACAAACTGGTATATAATTCTTCAGGACTGCTCAAGATTTTTAACTGTACAACACCTTTGAGAATTAAGTGATAAGGTAAAGGAAGAAAACCTACCTGGAAATCCATAAAACCTCCTACCAGTTAATTGTATTTAAAAGGAACGTCTGCATAGTAATTAATGACATGTTAATACTATTTCTACTATAGATGAAATACAAATTAAATCAGAAAAATTCACAAGAAACAAAAAGTGTTATTATTTTTGTAAACTTTTGGAGTGTTGGAGATCTACTCTAGGGCCTTGTGAATTCTATGTGAGCACTTTACCACCGTGCTACATTTCTAGCCTTAAACATTTCTAGCTTAGTTTTAGGAGTTCTGAGTCATTAAGTTGGTAAATCACTGTAAAGGAAAGCTCTCTGCAAATTCAGGTTGGCAAACAACAAACTCTTCCTTGGGCCAATGAAAAAGAAATGATACAACAAGTCAGAGAAGGTGCAAGTCGGCCTTTTAACTTGGTGAGTCATGAACCACATTTTAGACTCATCTTATAATCACAGAGCCAATTCTAATTACTTCGAGTCATACTGATGTGCATTTTTGTGAAAAACTAAAAGTAGACCTGATTTGTAATGTAAACCTTCTTTTCTTTTGCCATTTGAAATAAAATATTTTTATTAATAATCTTTACAAACTATCAGAGGACAAATGAATAGTTTTGATTTATTTTATTTTTAGTGACTAGCCTCAGGCTTCAATGCGTGGGCTTTTGTTTTATTTTGCTTTGGTTTTTTTATTTTTTAAATTTTTTATATTTATTGGTACATTATGAATACACATCATCATCACATTCAACATTGAGAGTTGTAAATATTTTGTTTTGTTTTTTGCAGCGCTGGAGATTGAACTCTGGCCTTGTGCTTCCAAGGTATCAGTTGAGCTAAATCCCTGGTCCCTCAATGTATGTTTTAGTATTTCATTCAACAACTAAATTATGCCATTGCATCTATTATGTTTTAATAGAAGTCAGTGGTGTTACTTTATCACAATTTCTTAATGAAGAACACTGTGCTATTCACTGTGGGAAACAAGGGAAGGGAATGTAACTAGAGCCTCTGCATTAAGTTCTAGTCTCCTGTGAGTCCAACAACACATGGTGAAATAATTAACTATTAGACAGAAATGAGGCTTACAGCAGATTTAAAAGAAATGTCTGCATAGTAATTAATGACATGTTAATAATATTTCTATTACTTATATTATTAACAGTTTGGGCCTGATACATGCTTCTCTGGGTAGCAAAGATGCCAGGACCCAAGCTTGCCACACCTTTTATTTAGTCCATTCAGAGAAAGCAATGTAACAGGTTACCCAGATGGCTGCAGTTTCAATATCTCTGGAGTAAAATGTAATTGGTCACTCAGAGGGTAACATATTCTTATATCGTAGAACAATGAGGAATTGTATAGATGAAAGTCCTGATGTATTTCTTCCCTGGATCATCACAGTACGTGTTACCACTGGGGTCTTTGTTGTTCTTAGAGGTGAAGATAGAGTCTAGTCCTCAGGTCCATCTTCAGGCAAGAGTGCTCCATCAGTCATGGTCAGACTGTGCAATTAATTCTTTCAAATATGATTGTTCCTACCAATCCACATACTAAATTATTAATCAAATTGTTAAAATTTATTTTTTAGGGCAGGGGATTTAGCTTAGTGGTTCTGGAACCTGCCTTGTAAGTGAAAAGGACCTGGGCTGGATCCCTGGTAAGCACATACAATAATGCTGGGCATGGAGACTCACGCCCACCAACAATCAGTACCACATACCACAGTACTGAGCGTGACAGCTCACGCCTGTAATCCCAGCCCTTGGGAGGCAGAGGCAGGAGGACTGTTATGAATTTGAAGTTCACCTGGACTACTTAGTGAGCTACAAAGTGAAACCTTGTCTCAAATAAAAGAGAATTTATTTTTAAAAATTTAAGACTGGCTGAAAATGAAAATCATAAAATCATTAATTATATGCCTGGAATTAGAAATCATGTTCTCTAGGAAAACAAACCGAGGTAGTTGGTTCACTTTGATATTTTTTCACAAATTTCTTTTGGATTTTATAGGTAATTGTTCAAATAAAAATTTCTGAAATATTGATGAAGTAAAACTCGAAATACCTCATGATGAGTTAAAAGCACAAGTGTGCATGGCATACACATCAAAGTAATATTTTTATTTGAGTATGTGGTATATTTTTGTGAGTTACTTATAATGTAGTTGACTAAACAAAATACCATTTCCAAACTAATCAGAATTAATAGTCCATTAACCTGGAGAACTAAATTGATACTTTTTATTTTCCAAATATACATATCACTGTATGTATATATCAGTTCTATTGATAAAGGAGCTATAATTAAGCTAACTTGCCAAGTAGGATAATAATCTCTTCCCTTATGATTACATCACCAAAATGATTAGGAAATAAATTATTTCCTAGGTAAGTTTAGTATAGCTTAAATTTCTTTTTGGTACTTTTGCCCCAAGAACCTTCTCATAGCAAGTGCCTAACTAACATAGTCCTATTAATTTAAGAGATTCTCTGTACTCTATCTTCTGTCTTTGTAATTCATTTCACATTGGCACATTTCAGCTTTCTACAACTATCTTAATAAAGACTTTCATATTGAGTAACGCCACATTTCACAAACTCTTTCGACTATCGTATATTTTTCTTTTTGGTATTTTGACTATGGTATATTTTATTTTTAGCCAATAAACCAGAGTGCAGTGCACAATAGTTTGGAAAATGCTACGTGAATAAGACGATAAATTTGACATCAAAGTTGTATGAGTCCTCTAAGATCATTTAGGCCAGCGATGACAAAACTTTTAAAACTTTCAATGATACAAACAGATCCCTGCGGTACAGGTGTCACAGGTTTGTCACCACTGATAGCACAACAAAAATTTTTCACATTTAACAGATAAGGATAGTAAATCTCGTAAGAGACAATCCTCACTCTCTCTCTCTCTTTGGATAACTAATGATATTTACTAAAATTGAATATGTTTCACAAATTCTATTCATAAATATAATTAAATAGAAAGTACATTGTGTATTTATCACAGGACGTATACATGAAAGTTTCTCTGAATAATCTTTATTATAGTCTTTATCCAAAGAGAGAGAGAGAGAGAGAGAGAGAGAGAGAGAGAGAGAGACACTATTTAAATATTGTTAGGTCAATGAATGAGTGAGTAAGGCTAGAGTTATAATGCAAGGTTTATGTTTCTCAATCCACTCAACTTTTTAAACAACTTACTTTCCTTTCTCTTGAGGACTATACAATCAAGTTATTGAGGGTTTTAAAAAAATAGAGGTATCAGCTGTGTAGCATTAGATACATAGTCTCCTTGAGTATCAGGATAACTCCTCTCTCAAAGGATTGTTTATCATTATTGAGATATTACACGTGAGAAGATGGTTGTAATAGAATGCATATGGGGTTCAGTGTACACTAGTCTATACTTATTTCTTTGATCATATCATCTGTGAAAATGAGAGTATTTATGATAGTCTCATCTCACTTGCTAAAAATGTTCTTCGCATTTTTAAGATTCTAAGATAGCATAAATGAGAATTAAGTTGTGTCTTATACTGGTATAAATCCCCATTATGGAGTGCAATCATGATATGTATATGTAATGTACCAATAAAGATTAAAAATTTTAAAAAAAGATTCTAAGATAGCATAAAAGCCCAAATCATAATCATATTGAATTTTAATAAGCTCACTAAATTTGAGTTCTGAGCACCCAGGTTAAGAAACAGATCATCACTAGGACCTCACTGGATGTCTTCATGTCCTTTTTCATTCAATATACTTCAGTGCTGTTTTATGTAAAGAATATCATGAAAAATATATTTCTCTGTGTTCAACTTTTTTGTTTGGCTCAGACTACATTTGTGAGACCTAGCGATGTTGTTGTATTTAGGTCACTGTTATATAGTATAATGTTTTGTGACTATGGTCCCTCTGTCATTGACGGGTATTTTAAGACTATAATAAAGATTATTCAGAGAAACTCTCATGTATACTTCTTGTGATAAATATATAATGTATTTTCTATTTAATTATACTTATGAATAGAATTTGTGAATCATGAGGTATATATATATGTTCAATTTCAGTAAATATCATCAGTTATTCAAAGTGTTAATGCCAATTTAGATTTTCATTAGTAGTTGATGAGACTTCCACTATTTTCTGAAATATTGAAATGAAAATGACTGCCATATATTTAATACAGAGTAATGAAATATGAAGTGTATGAACTCAAGACTGTGGTTATTAAAGAATAAGTACTGCATTTTTACTGTTGTTTTGAGTTCTTTCACACTCTCTTTTAGCAAGTCACTATGTGATCTTGAGAAAATATTGGATCACAGTTTTATTATCTATTGATTTAGGGACTTAAAAGTTATTCTCTTCTTCAGGAAAAGAATTCAAGTATAAATATCATTTTCTGTCTAATTGAGGAATAGTTCTGTACACACATAATGGGAATGGTAAATGTGACTCATCACAACATTCAGTTAAGATCACCTAACTTAGGTGGTAAAGACTCTTCTAATAGTTATAATAGTAACAAGAATTATTCAAAAAGCTACTATAGAAAATATTTTTTTAATTGCAAACATGTATCTGATATAATAATATATTTCTAAGGTAAATTTTCACTAATAGTGTGAGCAGAGATAAATATTTCCAAATTAATTATCATTTGAAAAGTTAAGACTTGTAGTCAATAAATTTGATCATAGTCACCAAAAACTAATTAATGAAAACTTGAAGCATACTACTATTACTTACTGAATGCCTATTCATGACCTCATCTCAATAATATTATGAAAGAATACAAATAGCTAGATTAACTAAGATTATCCATTTTTAAACCGTATAGATTTATCATCATTTCAAACCAGGGAAAATGTGACATTTTAAAGTGAATTTCCCTGCTGAGGAGTCTGTAGAGGAGGCTCTCAGGATATATTCAACTGAGCAGTTTCCCTGATAACAGTATGATCTACTGCTAAGTACACACTTCACTATGAAGATATCCCCCTCATGAGATAATCTCCAAGTTTTACAACTGAAAGTAAATGGATTGATTTAAAAAGCAATCAGAGATCTTATAACTAGAAAATGGGCTCCGTCATTCTTTATATTACTATCAATTCTGGTCATTCTTTCAGGGTTTCCACTGCACGCCAAGAAGATGAAAACAGAGGCAATATGTTGATTTAGCTCTCACAGGAGCGGGCTTTGTTTGCTTGGTAACCTCATTATCATCTGTTCTAATGTTGGTGGACATTAGATATGTAAAAAAAAATTGGATGCCAGGCGGGAAATGCCAAAGAAGATACAGTTTGGAGACATAAATCATGGAATTGGGCCGGAAGATTACTCTGATAATGGATGGTTCACATCAGAGGAAATAAGTGGAAGCACTCTGAAAAGAAATGTGGTTTCCAAATTGCTGACTAGAATAAGGTCATTTAAAGCTAATACCTAAAAGAGAACAACAATCTTGCTTTCCCAGAAAAAGTAAAAATAATCTGCTACCCTATTTTTAGAGTTGAAAAGTAGCATATTGGAAGTTCCTCTTTCCCTGTAACTGTTAATAGTAAAACAGATCATTGTGGTTAGTTGCTGTCGCACCTGGGAGCAGGTGACTGGACTATGTAGACTCTCCAAGTCCCTGCTGACAGCAGGGTTCTTTGGTATGTTTGCCTCTGGGATAGAATTATCACAGTGCACCTGGCAATCTCAGTTAAAAAACATTTGCAGTAACTTTCTACATTATTTTAATGAATGATAACATTTTTCTATATAAAACAATGGATACTGCCTGCACTTGCATTCAAAATAGGAATCCCTGAAGAAGAATCACTCAGACTTGAGTCATCTTCAAACACTTAACCTTGGAAATCAACAGGAGCCAGAGCATCACGTCATGTAGATCTGTTATGAAAAAAATTCACCGTCCAATTATAAACAAAGGAATTTTCAAAGCATTAGTCACTTTTTAAATTTTATATAGCTTCTGAAGATAAAAATATGATACTGGGAAACAACTTAGATGTTTAGAAACTTAAATGGAAACAGATAATAAATAGGCAAGTGGAAACAATATGAGGTATAACAATACAGTAACAAAAATCATGTGATAAGTGTTATATGTGTCTGTAAATGATACGTATTTCATACGATACATATATTCACTGTGCACATGGAAACAATGCTTGTTCTGATCCGGCTTTAAGCTTTCCACTCTTGAACATTACTGACATCACTATATACACTCCTATTAAACCGCACGTCCCATCCAGCCACTTCAGACACTGTCCTGTTGTATATCCTGTCTTTCTTCCTCTATGTTTTTGCTCACATTTTGTTATCAATGTAAGATGTTTTTCCTCTACAATTTCACTGTTCCATTCTCATGTCTTATTATTATTATTATTTTTTTTTAGGTTTTTTGAGACAGGGTCTCGCTTTTGTGGTTCGGGCTGGCCCTGAGCTCAGCCTCCAACTCACATCACAATCCTCCTGCCTCTGCCTCCCGAGTGCTGGGATGACAGGCGTGAGCCACCACGCCCGGCACTGTGGTATGTGGTATTGGTTGATGCTGGGCGTGAGTCTCCATGCCCAGTATGGTATGTGGTTACCGGGGAATCGAACCCGGGTCCTTGCTTGCAAGACAGGCGCCGGAACCACTGAGCTAACTCCCCGGCCCTCTCATGTCTTATTTTGAAATGCAATATATTTTCACAAACTCAGCTCTCTTCTGCAACCTTCACTTGTCCTATATGTACTTGATACATATATAATTAAATTAAAATTCTTACTACCTTTTAAGCACTATAACTAAAATGTATGAAAAGTTTATTTGATATTATTCCACTTCCCTTCTGAGTTTTCCTTTTGTTGTTTGTCTTCACTTAGGAAAAAAATAATAAAATTTACTGTGCTACTAGACCTCCTTCACTCAGCTATGTAAGACATGGAAGTTGGTTTAAAAGGTTTAAGTTTTAATCTACTGTCTTCTACTTCATTCTTTTCTGTGTCTTGTTTCCTGCTGATGTCCAGCTAAAAAGCAATATAAGCTAAGTTCCTAAAATATATAAATTACACACATATTAACATAGCGAATTACTTATAGAGATATAACTGTACCTTAATGTTGTCTTTATATTTGTATGCCACTTTCATTTTAAAAGTAAGACCATAGCTATTATTTATTTTATATTTTATATATTATATAATTTTATTATACAGAAAACAAGAAAGGTGCATAATTTTCATGTTGCTCTTAAAATCAGAGACAGGGAAACAAAAAAATTGAGTAAAATTACACAGCCAATAAATGGTTGTGCCTAGACTAAAAGTAAAAATTTCTAATTCCAAACAATCAGTCTCTCTTTGTGGGTTTTAGACTCATTCTGTGCAAATATGTTTTAGGACAGGTATCACTTAGTCATCCCATGTACACACCTGTATATATAGAAGAACCACACAGTTTGAAAGTGTGACAGGAATTCATAAATATTTAAATTTTGCTGGAAAACAAAGGCAAAAAGATTCACCTAAAAGTTATAGTTAATGAGCATAAAATGAAAATTTGTATTTATTTCATTAAAAAGAATTATGGAGCTGAGGACATAGATCCACAGTAGTGTGAGAACAGTGCACCACACACACACACACACACACACACACACACACACACACACATACACACACATGCACACACAGGAAGACTAATTCTGAAAGTATGATATGGGAATATAATTAAAATATCACTAATTTTTTACAAAATACACGTATTAAAAGTTTATAAGAAAAAGGAATTATAGAATATTTCCTCTAATAATCACAAATAAATCTGTTCCAAATTAAATGTAAGAATTATGTTTCCCAGTAGACAGGGCTTTGAAAGGCCAAGGCCACAGCAGTGTGCAGTGTAGCTCAGGATTCTTTTATAAATGCTGAGGACACAAGTTCTAAAAACATAGAACAAAAATTAACTTTGAGCAAAACTCTTTAATCTTTTGTTTTCAATCCAAAAATATCTTCACCCTTTCCAGGAAATCAATTTATCTTGATGTTAAGCTATATATCTTTTCTGTCCCCCTTCCCACCAGAAAACCATGATGAGAACTATAAATGGAAAATTTATCAGGAGCTGAGGAAGCTCTGATTTTCATTTATTCTTTCTCTCACAATTATTCTTACTCTAACTCTATGTCTCTTTCACACAGGTGTCATGTTACTCCTTTCTCAAAAGCCATTTTTCTTATTTGATTATTCATAGGACTTTCACTTTAACCAAATGACAGATGTGCTGAGGGGGTTGAATCCTGATAAACCTAATGCAGAGACTGTCAAATATGCAAAAGTCCAAGAACAAAATATTTTAGTTCTTGTGGTTTCTTTTACAATTTTAAATTTTGGCTCAACCCAGGGACCCCTATGGTATTTGTTACAGAAGCTCAGCTGTCAATCATACCATCAAAGCATCCACAGATTATACATAAATGAGTGGGGAACCTTTTCTTTTAATGGCACTTTATTTACAAAAAATATATGTGAGAAATGGCTTTCAAAACCATGATCTAATCCAATCATGATTCCCCTTAACCAGTGGTAGAAGTGGCATGATACTGAATTCTGATCAAAGGAAAAAAAGGAGAATCTTACATTGGGCTTCTGGGAATGATTTTCTTCTGTGACAAGAGAGTGAAAAGAGACAAGACAGTTTTTATCTTTGCCCTCTCTCTTCCTTCTTTGGATATGTTATGCATGCCCTGAAGGTGTAGAAAACATCTTGGAAAAATGAAATTTTAAGACAAAAACTGTAAAGAATTAATTTTAGGAAGTTCTTTTGTTAAGAAACCAGTTCTGGAATGGGGTAGCATTTCAGAAAGATCTACCCCATCACATATGAAGTTTATATTCATAGTTGGAAGGGCAAAAAAGGGACAGGACTGATGTAGAAACAACCTGATTAGCTTCACTTGGAGTTTAGCTTATGTGGTCATGTTTTGGCAGGTTTTAGTCTCTGATTGGCTAGATTGGTTAAGACTCCATTGCGCAGTTACAAACTGCACTATTACTTAGGTTATTTATTTACACATTAAACAATATGGTATTTTATGGTGTAAACTGCAGAGGCTACTTGGACTAAATTTATGGTTTAAGATGTTTATAGCAGCTGTGATAGTTAAATCTTGGAAACAACCCAAATGTCCATGAACTCGAGACTAGATTAAAAAGATGTGCTTCTTTTATAGAATGTAATATTACTCTTCCATAAAAATGAGAAGATTGAGTCATTTATACTGAAATGGATGTACCTTCAGCATATCCTCATAAGTGAAATAAATAGGTAACAGATGTGTAAATATCGTATCTTTTCTCTGATATGAGAACAGGAAATAGTAAATAAGTTCTAGAATGTATGGTAGATATTGTGAAATAGAAAATATTCAAAGAAAAATTAAATGTAAGGGTAAATAATAAGGGGTAAAATAATGAGATGATAATAAAAAGGAAAGGAAACAAAGCTTATGTACATAAGGGGTGGGGGTTGTAGAGTAGGTAAGGGCATGGGAAAAATGAGAATTAAGTTGTTTCATACACTGGTACAAATTCTCATTGTTGAATGCAATCATGATATGTATATATAGTGTACCAATAAAGATATGAATTTAAAAAAAAGAATGGAGCCTGGTTTGATCAAATTTGTATCTTTTGGACACACAAAACAGGCAGAAAGATTCAAATCATTACAGAGATGATGGAGTTAAAATAGAATAAAATTTGATGACATTCCAGAGCTTCTGAATAAACCTTGAAAATCAACCTTCATATTTTTACTTGAGTATAAAATAAATATATTCATTGTTAAAATAACTGTTCATTGGCTATAATTACTCTACAGTTAAATGCTTTCTAACAAATAGATATTTGGTAGTTTAGCTTGCCTTCTTGATTGACTAGCTGTATTATATAATTTAAATAACTACATAATATCTACTTTTAAAAATTTATTTTCTTGATACATTTTATAAGTACAATATGATCACACAATATTGAGAACTTATACCTTTACATGACACATCTTCATTCTTTTTTTTTAATATTTCTTTTTAAGACAGGGTCTTGTTTTGTGGTTCAGGCTGGCCCTGAGCTCAGCCTCAAACTCACATCACAGCAATCTTCCTGCCTCTGCCTCCCGAGTGCTGGGATTACAGGCGTGAGACCACGCCCGGCACTGTGGTATGTGGTACTGGTTGCTGCTGGGGTGAGTTTCCAAGCTCAGTATTGTTTTGTGGTTACCGGGGATCGAACCCGGGTCCTTGCGCTTGGAAGACAGGTGCCGGAACCACTGAGCTATATCCCTGGCCCACATCTTCATTCTTATTTTTCCCTTTTCCCTTGCCCTCCCTACCACCATTCCCTCCATATACATAAGCTTTGCTTCCGTTTTTTTATTCAAGTTTTTTCTTCTCCTTCTTTACTTTCCCCTACCCACTCTTTCCCTTTCTCATATTTTCTTCCTATTTCATATCACCTACCATGCATTTTGTCATTAATTTACATCTTCAGTTTTTCACACTTACACATCTGAATCCTATTTATTTCACTTATGAGTATGTCCTTGAGGACATGACTCAAATTTTATCACATTATGGCTGAATAATATTTCATTTTATCCAGTATAATTTCTATTCATATCTTTGTTTTATATAGCTTGCCATGTTTGAAACTCTAAATCTCTTAACATGCCCCATGGAATTTTCTCAGATTTATCTCATGCTAGTAATCTGTCCAACATCATCATTTTTTAGTTTTTATTTTTTGAGAAGACATCTTATTGTCCTTATTTCTTTCTCTTGGTCAGAATGCATGTCACTGAGAAACCTATGAATGGGCCACTTGTGTCAAGGGCTTCCCAAGCACCTGACTGAGGGCATAATGAGGGATAGAAGAATAATACAAAAGATAAAGATTTTCATATGGAGGGGCAGGGACTTGATCTTAGCTCTCCAAGGCTAAGACCATCGGTTTTGAACTTGTCGGTATTTACTGATCACACAAATTAGCAGGGGATGTAAAGGCAGATGTAGGGAACAGTGGGACTAAGACATTGACAAGAGGCAGACTTATGAAAAGTGATGAATGATGTATTCCTTCCAGAGACAAGTCATAGTTAACGAGACTCCTGTGTTACTTTCAGCTAACATTTGACCTGGGAGAATGGCTGCACAAGTTGTAAGTCCTTAGCTGCGGTGTCCTGTTGCCATCACAGTATCCTCGATCATTGAGATGCCAGTTGTCACAGTTGGCACAAACAGCTCTGTTTCTGTATGCCAGCTGAAGGCTAATCTAGAAATATACATTGGCAGGACTGATACACAATTTAATCAATAGTCAATGTAGAAGGTAATTTGATAATATTTTATAACCTTCCTAGTGCAATTTCAACCTGGTCTCCTGAATGCATGAAGGTCATGTTCAAACCCTTGGTTTACTCAACACTAGAATAAGCAAAGGTAACTGGTAAAATCTGGAAATCATCCCTGTATAGTTCTTTGAGTAAGGCAGTGTATCATCCACAGGGAGTGGTGAGTAGAAAATATAGTAAAATTTAGCTACTGTAATAAATTATAACCTTACATAAATGTATAACAGTGCACTATGTGTTGATAGTGGTCTTCAAGCTCTATCCTAAGGATATTTAAATATTTATTTCATTTGTGAGAAGTAGAGCATATTTTATACTCCTGGATTTAATAATTTCTCCTCTTGAGAGACAGTCTTATTCTTGAGAACTTTTTTTCTGTTTTGCTTTGCACTTGTATTCCTTCTCTATGGTAATTTATCAGAGAAGTACCATTATAAATTTAACAGTTTAAATTTTTATGGTAAATATATTTATTTAAAAATCTTTTGTAACTTTTTCTATAGTCAAAAAATCTGTATTTTTTTCTCCCTTCTTAAATGAATAGAATTGAATATAATTTTCCTTAATTTGGGTTAATGCTTATTAATATCCAATATTTTACAAAGTCTATTTTATGTTCTTTATTTTCTCTCATTTTTCTAATGTTCATGGTGAGAGTTTGTCTTCATATCTCTATGATTCTGAATTTTTTGTTCTGTAAGAAGAGAAGTAAATAAACTTAAAGGGTTTCTGTTGGTTAAAGGTTAATGAAATATTAGAGGAAATGTGTGAATTTTAATTCCAAACTTCAAAGTGTAGAGGCATTTAAATGACAATTTTATGATCTTGAACATACTTTTCTTTGTTTTGGAGATATGTTGTCACTATTTGAGTTCATTTGAGACAAAACTCCAAGAATTCTCCCTTAATAACTCATACAGTTACCAATATTTGTTTATCAGTAATCTGCTGCAGTTTGTTCTTTTGTTCATTAAATAGTTGTATGATTCTACATGAACTTGGTGTCCTTTAAGGATGAGACATAGTTCTGGCCTTCCAGGATCTCAAATTCATGAAAGGAGCTATCCAGAAACAAAACTAACTACAGTACACTGCTAAAAGTGAGAAAAATGGCATAAAACTCAGGTACTATGACATTCAAGAAAAAGGGTGACAGTATACAAGATCAGGCATATTCAGGGTGGTATGTATGTGTATATATATATATATATATATATATATTTTTTTTTTTTTTGATACTGAGGATCAAACTCAGGACCTTGTGATTATGAGGCAGGCATTGGAACCACTGAGCTAAATTCCCAGCTCAGAATTGACATTAGAATTAGATTTGGAAAGATAGATACAGTTTGTGTCAAGGTGAAGAAAATTTCAACAAGGAGGGGGCATTTTAAGAAGTATAAGTATAACTTTTAAGCAAGGGGCTTGAGAGATACATAAGGCAATAATTAAGCATCAATGTTGATTATTGAAGTAACAACTGATTTATACTTAATTTGTTCCTCTATCTCTTTTTAGGTAATCAACTCTGCAAGAAAGAGGGGGAATAAACAATATTTTAAAAGTTAGTATTAAAATATTCATATTTAATATTAATATTTTGTTTTTAATTATTATTTTTATTTTAATATTATTTAATAAGTTAATATTTGAAAGAAAGTTAGTTTTTATACAGTCATTCCAAAGGTAAAATACTGGCTCTGTCAAATACTGTACTTTTTAAAAAAACAAAGTAAATACTTTTGGGGATAGGAAAGACAATGTGCCAAGGCTTCCAAAAAGAAATGGACTTCAGCTCATTTCCACCCTACTTTTCAATTGAGAGCTGCTAGATGGAGCCATATCACAGCTGCCTGAGTTCCAAGCTCAGTTGGCCCCTCTCCAAGATGACAATTGTCTCCAGGGGAACATTGGAACCTAAATAACTCACTAGCTACTTCAGCGTGATGCATCTAATGCTCCACATTCCACTCATGCACTTCTCTCTGGAGACTTGCAAGGCTGCCAGTAGTCACCATGCACGTGCGGGTTCCACTCACCTTTCCACACAGTGAGTCAGGGCTCAGAGAGAGAGAGAGAGAGTGCCACTTTCTGCCTCTTTTTTCCACATTAAAGTCTCCCTCTTTGCTCTCCTTGAAGGTTTCAAGTCTCACTTCAGATCCTTGATGGATCCCATGAGCACACTTCACTCATTCTCTTCCTCGCATTGCTGTATTTCCCCATCTGGACATCAAATCTCTGAGATTATTATTTTTTTTTAACCTTTTCACCATCTTCCTAGTAGTACCTGGGCAATTTCATGACTCCTGAATATTTTTACATTTATTTCCAAATGCATTAAGTATAAAAACACCTCTTTAAATAGTAATAGATAACATCAAGCTTATCAAAAAATAGAAGTTAAAAATAAGTATTTGGTTAAAATACAGTGACATTAACATTAGCAATGAAATATTAAAGGTGAAATATTTATTTATAAAACTCAAAAATACATGATTTATAAAAGAAAAACTACAAAAGAAGTCGAAGTAGAACTAAGTGGAGATATATTCTATAACCCTGGATAACAAGACTCAATGTTATTTAGATGTCAGTTTGTCCCAATGAAATATATACATTCAATGAGATTCCCATAAGAATCCCATAAGTTATTTTGTAGTTATTTTGTTTAACAAAGCTATTATAAAATTCATATAAATAGGGCAAAGACCCAAAATAACCAACATAATATTTAAAGGGAAGAACAAAATCAGAGGGTGAACATAGGTTGATATCAAGACTTAATATAAAGCTACAGTAATCAAGACAGTGTGGTCTATATAAAATAATATACAAATTTTATTTGTGAAAGAAGAGACAAATAGAGCAGATTAGAGAACTCAGTTATCAGCATATATATATATATATATATATATACATATACATATATACATATATATTCAACTGATGCTTGACAAAACAGCAAAGACAATACAGTGGAGAATTATCTTTTCAAAAAAATAGTTTTGGAACAACTAGACAGTTACATGCAAAACAATGAGACTAGATATAGACCTTATAAACTCTTCACAAAAATTTGCTCAAGATGGGTCACCAACTGAAATGTAAAATGCTAGCTGGGAATTTGGCTCAAGGGGTACTGCACCTACCTATGAAGCACAAGGCCTGAGTTTGGTCCCCAGGACTACAGAACAAACAAACAAAGACACCTCACCTTGAAATGTAAAATGCAAAACTGTAAAACTCTTTCAAGAAAACAGAAGAAAATTTAGATGATATGGAGAATTGTAATGTATTTTTAGGAACAGCTCATAAAAGAAGTCATAAATTATGCTTAATTGTAATGAAATATTTCTACTCTAGGAAAGACACCATACACAGAATTAAAAGTCAAGACACAGACTAGGATTAGAGTACTTTCAATAAAACATATATAATGAAGGACTATTTTCTATAAAATATAATAAACTTCTAATTTTTTTTGTGGAACTGGGGATTGAACTCAGAACCTTGTACTTGCCAGAAACTTCTAAAAAGTAACAATAAGAAAATGAACGAATTTATTAACATGTGGGCCAAATATCTTAATATATACCTCATAAGAGAAGATATACAGATTGAAAATGAGCATAAGAAAAGATGGTCTAAAATATAAAAGATGGTCTATGTATATACTCAAAGAAATAAAAATTATAACAACTATTAATATAATTACATACTTTTGAGAGTGGTCAAAGTCCACGCTGGTGATAATGTGAAACTGGAACTATGATTAATTGCTAGTGTCAATAAAAAATAATACATCCTCTTTGGAAGACTTTATTGGTTTCCTACAAAATTAAGTATTCTCTTGTCACTTAATCTTCCAGTGATTCCTTGTTAGTTGCCAAAATATTTGAAAATTTGCATTGATTAAAAAAAATGAAGCCATAAAAATGATAAGTTTGAATCATTTATACTTAAATGGACATACCTTCAGGATATCCTCATAAGTGAAATAAATAGGGCACAGATAGGTAAATATTGCATCTTTTCTCTTGTATGAGAAAATAAAGATGTAAATGAGTCCTAGAATTGTATGTTATATATTTTGAAATAGAAAATGCTCAATGTAAAATAGGGTGAAGGGGGGAAAAGGATAAGATTGTAACAACAAAGTAAAGAAACAAATTTTATGTATATGGGGGGGGCGGTAGGGTGGGTAGGGCTATGGGAAAAAATGAGAATTAAGTTGTGTCTTATAGTGGTACACATCCCCATTATGGAGTGCAATCATAATGCGTATATGTAATGTACCAATAAAAATTTTAAAAAATGCAAACCAGGTGTAGAGGCACATGTCCATAATTTCAGCACTTGGAAGGCTGAAGCATCACTATCACTGTGTTTGAGGCCAGCCTGGGTTACACAGTGAGTTCAAGGCCAGGCTGAAGTACTTCTTGAGATGGTGTCTGAAGACTGTTCCACCAAAAACAAAATGTAAAAAAATCAAACCTGCATGTGGATTTTTATAGTAACTCTGTTCATAATTGCCAAAATCTGGAAGTGGTTAAAATGTTCTTCAGTTTACTGAACAGCTAAACAATGAATGAAATGAATTATCAAGTGATGAAAAGACATGAAAGAAACTTCAATCCACAAGGTTAGGCAAAAGTTGATTTATCAAAGCTCTATATAGTGTTACATGTTAGAACACTCTGGAAAAGGTTGAGCTAGAATAAAGATCAGAGTTTCCCAGAAGTTAGGGGAAGAAGGGGTGAATAGACAGAGCACAAAGGATTCTTAGGACATTAACCTATTGTGTAAAATATCATATTTGTAGATAGAAGTAATTATACATTTATCTAAACTGGTAGACTAAACAATACCCATAGTACACTCTAATGTAAACCATGGACTCTGAATGATAAGTTTAGTGATATAGTTTTATCACTTTTAAAAATGATGTAAGTCTTATGGAGCATACTGGAAATGCAGGAGGCAGTGCCCATGGAGGAGCAGTGATATGTTACACGGGGAAGCTCTACATTCTAGACAATTCTGCTCTAAACCCAAAACTGCTATATAAAATAAAAATTGCTTTTATTTTACATGGTGTCTTTCAGAGTCCATGGATTCTTGAAAAGTTGATATAATAATTGAAAAAAAACAGCTGAATGCTATAGAAGGGAAGTTATAATGGTGAGAGTTAAAACATTTTCTTTTATACTCTCTTTACATGCAACTAAAGCCTTAATGTTGTCATTTCATTTGAAGGCTTTTTAAAAAAATAAAATTTTATGTTAGTGCCAGACCTTCTTTCTCTCCTCTGTAAAAAAAAAAAAAATTTTATTCCTAGAACGTTCCCTTTAAAGTACCAACTATCAAGCCATATGTCATATGTGTTTGCTCATGGAGTGGTTCATATCTAAACTTAGATTGGAAATGAATGTCAGATGCAGAGCTGTAACTTGGGTAGTATTACCATAAGGTTTTCCAAAAGCACTCAAACACAGACAGCTGGAAATGTGAAAAATATAGTGCAATCATATTTTAAGAAAAGTCGGTACAATAATGCACAAGAATGAAGTTGGGCTCTTAACATACATAATATATAAAAACTAACTAAAAATAGATCAAAGACCTAAGAATAAGAGTCCAAAGCCATACAACTATTAATAGTCATAGGAAAAAATGCCTCATGACATTGTATTTCCTAGTGATTTCTTATATATTACACCAAAAGAGTAACAAGTAAAGGAAAAAATATATTGGTCTATGCAAATTAAAAATAATTACGCATCAGACCAAATTATCATAGTATTTAAAAATTCAGTTTTCAAAAGAGGTGAAAGTATATACAAATCATATATTATCAGAGATTAATATTGCAAATAATTCAGAAATTCTACACTTTGACAACAACAAAAATAAAATCAGCTTAAATGTAGACAAAGGATTTAAAGAGACAATTTTCCCCCCAAAATATGCAAATGATAGAAAAACATGAAAAGAAACTAAAAAATGACATCACTTACACAAATGGAAATTAATAATGAGATACTACTTCATATCTATTAGAATGGCTATTAGTTTTTTAGTCAGTGCTGGCAAGGATATGTACAAATTGGAACCCTTGTTCACTGTGGTGAAAATATAAAATACAGCTATGGAAAATGGCATAACTGTTTTTCAAAAAAACTAAAAATAGAAGTAGAATATGACCGCAAAATTACAGTTTGAACAATAAACATAAAACAAATGAGACATAAACAGATATGGCTTTAGATATTCATAAGGACAATATAAACAGATTTCTAAACTCTCATATTGAAAGCCAAGGTGGAAGCCATCAGCTAGTTAGTGACAGATGAACAGCTAAACAAAATGGGGTGTATCTATACAATGAATTAACATTAGTCTTATAAAGAAAGGGAATTTTGATACATGCTACAACACGGATGAACCTCACAGTCATGCTAAGTGAAATAAGCCAGTTATATAAAGTATTGTATAAATTCACTTATTTTATGCACTTAGAGTAATCAGATTCATAGAGGCAAAACATAGACTAGTATTTGCAAGGAATAGGAGTTAGTGTTTCACTGAATATGTATTGTTGGAGGTGAAAATATTTTGAAAGTTGGTGTTAGTGACAGTTATGTGGTAACATGAGTATACTTATTGCCACTGAACTGTGCATTTGAAAATGGTTAGGATAATAAATATGTGTATTTTGCCACAATCAGTATCAACACATATCAACACACATGCTGTTTGAACGAAAATCAATATTGTCTCATCAATTATTTCAAATGATCCATACCAATGTAAAATTAGCACTGGGGAAAACTGACAAGGGAGAAAAAAAGAGTATGGAGACTTCTTTCTGGTTACTTTTTTTCTGTAAACTTAACACTACTCTAAAATTAAAGCCTATTGTTATTTTAAAAGTGTCTTTTCATATTAAACTCTTTACTGTTTTAGCAGGCATCGTTTTTCCCTCAGTCAGGTTTCCTCAGTCACATTAGCACATGGTAAGCTTGTCCCCCCCCCCCTCCACCAGACATCATGGCAGCCAATAATGATGAATGTACCAGATCAAGGGCAAAAAGATTGACTTGCAAGGCCTTCTTTAGCTAGTTATTTTCCTCCTTTACTTCTTTCTCCTACTATATTTTTTTGTGGAGTTGTAGTTGAATTTGTGGTTGTCTCCTCTAGATGGCATAGCTAATTTTTATGGCTCTGGTATTAAATTAGACTCTGACTAATTCTGTTAATTAAACAATGCATATGTTTCAAATTACTTTTTGAAGTACACTCACTGGCTTACATAAACAGTAGTATATTTATTTCTGGAATTTTAAGAATATTTTATCATTTAGTAAATACTGAGACTTTTGTTTGTATCAAATGATTTGCAAAGTTCTGAGTTAACATTGTTTTCCCAGATCTAGTAGCATGAGCCCGCTGTCCCCAGCTACTCAGGGGCTGGCAGAGTAACTGAGTTCAAGAGTTCAAGGTCAACCTGGACAATATAGTGAGACTCTCATCTCAAAAAATACAAAGAAACATTTTCTACCTTAATAGAAACTACAGTCTAGTGAGGGAGAAAACATTAAACAAATGAGCATGCAAATATACATAGAAATATACTCTAGGAATGAAAGAATTTAAGTGCAATGAGAGAAGTCAGTTGTGTGATCTATTTTAGGTTAAGTAGTCAGAAAAAGGCCTCATGAGAAGTAATTTTTAAGCTGAAACCAGGAAGACAAAAAGGAGAAAGGGAGGTAAAGTATAAGTGATAATATCTACATAGAAAAGTAGGAATAAGCTTCCTTGGGTAGGAATGTAAAACATGAATTTGGACAAAAGGAACAGAAAGACCAGCATTGCTACAGTACAGTTCACTGGAGAGTTTGACAAGATGATGCTCGAAATACAAACAGTTATCACATAGCATGTGACATCTTATATGTCACAGTGAGGGTCTTAGTTTTTAAAGTACAAGCCGAATATTTTTTATGCAAAATATTTGGGACCAGTGGTTTAAATGTCAGGCTTTTTATATTTTGAAATATTTCCATATATACAGTGAGATACTTCATGTATGCGAACCAATTTTAAGAGGAAACTTAAGGCAATTTTTGCAATATTTTTAATAATCTTTTGAGAGAAATAGTTCTGTGATATCAAATTTTCCACTTTTGGAATCATATCAACACTCAAACATTTTGGATTTTGGAGCATGTCAGATTTTAGTTTGTTAAATTAGGGATGCTCAACCTGTAATAAGATTGTAAAACTGTCAGAAACTAAGTACTTTACTTTTATCATCACACTGAATGCTCATAAAGATGCTGGAAGATAGATACTGTTAATATTTTCATTTTAAAGATAAGAAAAGTGAAGAATAGAGAAATTTAATGACTTGCCCACACAGGATTCAAGTTCAGTTGGTCTGGCCCCAGAACTGAATAAAGTTCTCTATTGCTTCATAAATAAGTGAGAAAACAAAAAATAATTTTAAGCAAAGATTTTATACAAATTTTGATCATAATATATAGTAAGTGTTTAAATTAGAAACATTTACTGCAGTAAAATGCAAATTATCATTAATCCCCTAAAATACTGTTCTCACGTCGATTACATGTACTGAATCATTTTTGTCACTTTCTGAAGCAGTTCTTGAAGTCTTCTTTTGTGTCTTTAGTTGTGCTGTTGCAGTTTCGTTAATGTCCTGAACTGATTCCAATCACTTACTTTTCATTGTCATTTTGACTTCGGGGAAGAGCTGAAAGTTGAACAGCATCAGACAAATGAATAAGGTGGGTGGAGCACACCGTAATATTTTTACAAGACTGACTTGCCATTGGATGTTTTTTGTTGTTGGTGGTGGTTTATTTATTTATTTATTTTTACTTTATTTTATTTTATTTTATTTTTCTTTTTTAATTATCTTTATTGAGACAGGGTCTCGCTTTGTAGTTTAGGCTGGCCCTGAGCTCAGCCTCAAACTCACATCACAGCAATCCTCCTGCCTCTGCTTCCCAAGTGCTGGGATCACAAGCGTGAGCCACCACGACCAGCACTGTGATATGTGGTACTGGTTGCTGCTGGGCGTGAATCTCCACACCCAGTATTGTATGTGGTTAACCGGGTATTGAACCCGGGCCATTGCGCTTGCAAGACAGGCGCCGGAACCACTGAGCTAAATCACTGGCCCCCATTGGATGGTATTTGCAAGCATTCACCGTATTTTTTTAATCACTTCTCATAAAGTTCCTCACAAAAGAGGTTTTCCAGAACTGCCTCAGAAAGTGATGAGATGGGATAACTGTGTCTGAAGTGGGAGAGGGGTATTTTGAAAGGGATTAACGTAAATGTATTGTAATAATTTTTAAATTTAACATTCACTGTATAGTTTGCTCACTCCTGTATGGGTGGGTTTTCACATTTTAATAATAATAGTTGACTAAACTAGGTACCAGCTAGATGATCTCTAGTCTACATTTTTGGGGGATATCATTTAACTCAAAGGAAGAATGACAGTTAGGTCAAGAGTGGATATTCCTGATGATTTCTATTACTTTAAAAAATATCTGTCTAGTGTCTGAGTGTCATATATTTGCATATACATAATGACCAATAATTCTGAATAATACAATTTACTTACTAATAAGAGAGTGGGTAATTATATTGTAACACTGTTGTACGTTAAAATATTATTCAGAAAAAGTTAGGTAAACTATTGACATATCCACGAATAAAAATGTTTCTCACATATTTTTCAATATTTTTCCTGAGACATAATTCACATACAAAGAAATTCACTTTTTAAAAATATATAATTTAATTATTTTTTGTATATCATAAGATTCTGACAACACTGTCACCATATATATCTCTAGAACTTTTCATCATCCCCAAAATAAAATACCAATTATTGATCATTCTCCATTCCCCTAACATAAACTCTCCTCCTTAGGCAATGGCTAAATTTCTTTCCATGTCTTTGTATTTACCTATTCTGGATACTTTATATAGGTAGAATAAACAATGAATGGTTTTTGTATTTGGCTTCTTTCACTGAGCATAAACATTTTCAAGATTCAACCACGTGTAACATATTTCATTCTCTTCAAAGATGAGTTATATATATATTTATTTTTATATATTTTATATATATATGAATATATAAAATATATAAATTATATATTGTATTCGCTAACAAATATATAGCAGTAAAATATATATACTCAATAATAATGGTCAAAATTAGCCAAATAAGCAAAGGAAAGGAAAAGAAATAACTCTTATTCTTGCACTTTATCATTGACGAACTAAGGCCTGATGATTACTTTTGTAAATAAATTTATAATGACAAAATAATGGCCAAGTCTTTAAGTTTTGTCTGTGTTTATTTTCACATTATCTTGGCAGATTTTAGTAGTTAGAGCCAGATTCACATGACCTGCAAAACTGAAATGCTTTCTATCTGGTCTTGTATAGAAAAACTTGGCAACTGTACACAAAAATTAACATAATGTGAAACTTAGACCTAAACACAGGCTCTAAGACCATAAAAATACTATAAATAAGCACGAATAATAATCTTTTTACTGTCAGTGAGGCAGAGATTTATTCAATAGCACACTGGTTGCATGAACTACAAATGGACATATTGAGAACTGCAGTTCATAAAAATTAAAAAGTTTTGGGCCGGGGATTTAGCTTAGTGGTTCCAGTGCCTGTCTTGCAAGCTCAAAGGCCCTGGGTTCGATCCCCCCGGTAACCACATACAGTAATACTGGGGGTAGAGACTTATGCCCAGCAGCAATCAGTACCACATACCACAGTGCCGGGCTTGGTGGCTCAGGCCTGTAATCCCAGCTCTCGGGAGGCAGAGGCAGGAAGTTTGTTGTGAGTTCCAGGCTGAGCTCAGGGCCAGCCTGAACTACAAAAAGCAAGACT